>CM042187.1:38228365-38245933 GCA_023539305.1 Ilex asprella
AAAAAAAAATTAAAATAAAACAAGTATATCATTTGTGTACCAATTTTCGTTTGCATTGAGTGATCCTCACCTTGTTGAAACCAAGAATGCATTTGGGGCTCACACCGACATAACCAACAGGAGCCATCTCTGTCATGATTCCTACCCTCCAACGATGCTTTAGGAAGGTCAATCAAAAGATACATTTATTAGAACTGATAGAAAAGTTCAAACAGCACAGGGTTACAGGATTGTACCAGTAGTAAAAAACAACTCACAATACCTTATTCATAATAGCAATGATTCCTGGATCTGCAGCAAGCATATGCATTAGTTTCAGTGCCTGTGAAGCTGGAGGATTTAACTGGAGGCAAGCCACAACTAGGTCAACAATAGCTCCAAGGAATCGCTACATAAGTTCTAATTTTACCAGGAATACCTGGAGAGCATAACAAGTAAAAACATACAGTTTTGAAGAATAAGATTTCTAAAATGGAGAACGTGGGGAGACCCAAGAACAAAGAAAGTATATTAGCCTTCAAAGTACAGCATGTGATACAATGACAAGCTGACATAATAAATCATCCATTTGCCAGAGAAAGAATTCTGAACTCCAGTAATATTCAATCCTACCTTATCCCAAAATGGAGACATATCCAGGAACCCAAAACAAAATCTGACAAACAAGAAAAACCAAGACCTTAAGAGTAAGCATGAACACAACTCTCAGGCCTGTGTATTAGTGTCAAGCAAGTCAGGAACATGGACAAACTCGAACATGTGAAAATGTGTCCCAATTTTTCTTCCACGTATTGGACAGATTTGGACGTGATACGGGCACGTTCAGAACAAGCCGAAAACATGTTACAAAAAGTTACATTTTTTTATTTTTAAAAAATTGGGGGTCAAATATGAATTAAAAAATCCAACATATTTTGAAATTAAACAATGAAAAAGAAAAATGATAAGATAAAGAAGCTACAACCTTAAGCCCTAAGAAGCTCAGAAATGATCCTAAAACTTATTTGAACTTGCATTAACGAATGGCAATCGCCAATATCACACTTCACATCCAGCTTTGTAATGTACCAACATTCATGTCATTACTAGACATATAGCCCAAAAGAGCCTTTAGGGACTACACCATCACCTCCACAAATGGAACACCAATCAAAATCCAGAATGCTTCCCAAAGTCGATAAAATCCAACTATTCTAAAACTGGTCAGTACTAGGGATAATTATAAAAAACAGATCCCCCTCCCCCCCCAAAAAAAAAAAAAAAAAAAACCAAAAAAACAAAAAAATCTGATCAACATTTTAATGTAATAGGGTAGTAAAACTTTGTGATCCCATGTAACTGTGTTCAAAGAATCGTTCGAGTCATAGACAACTTGACATTTTCTGGTCCAATACTGCTTCATCTTCTGTGTACTGTAAACCACGAACCACCTGACTTGGGGTTAACTTGGAGACTTGGGTAACTTGGTCGAATCATCCAAGTCATCGTCATCGACTCCCACTCATCACCCACTATTCTGCAACATCATGATATGACCAGGATTTTTCGCCATGTCTAAATTCTTTACATATCATTTTGAGTGTATCGTCTAAAACCATTACATGACATCCTGACTAACTTGTCTCAGTGTGCTCCAAATTAAAGGCCAATACTGCAATCTTGAATCATGATGTCACTCTTCGGTCCTTGGAGCCCATTACTGTTTTATCTTACTAATCTCCATTAAATTCAATAAGACCCTAGATTCCCATATCTGGCAGCCAATGGCCTGAACCAATTGTGTAAATGAAGAATCCCACCATTTCTAGGTGTTCAGCATCCAGATTATATCTAATGGTGAAAGCCATCTATGCACATATAAATGCCAAAGGCCACTCTCTCCTAGACCTTCACCAAATATGTTCCAGCTTATGAGTCCTCAAAACAACCCATCCGTCCCCCCAAAAAAAAAAGAAGAAGGAAAAATAATACAATGATCCACTCAAGTTGGCACCAAGTTCAAAAATCTTCTCTCTTAAGGTATATGGTTTACCGCCAAAATTGAATTTGTAATCTCCAGATGACCTCAAAACCACAATAGAAAAATGAAATGAAATGAAATTGGCCTGGGAAGCACCTAGCTCTCCTCCAACCAAATTTGATTTTCTTAAAAAGAAGGATTAAATTGGAATGCAAAAAAAATGCCACCATCCGTTTTATTGCAAAATTTAATATGAATAACACCGATATCATTTATTTATGATTATATTAAGATTTGGTACAGGCTAGGAATGTGCCGTTCAGAAGTTCTTCTACATTTTTTTATAAAAGAATGTTTGTGTGCACGTTAGCAAGTCAAATATAGTGAAACAACTATGTCTGATACTTGTGTTTCTCTCTGGCATAATTTATCAGCCGGTTAACACCGCAAATTCGTTTTTCAGTGGATATTACAGAACTAAATCTAGTCACAAGCAGCAGTCCTCAGGAATACCAAAGGTGGGTTGAATTTGGATATTTTCCTTCTACTCTCCTGCCTCGGCTGATAACAACCTACAGTACTGACTTCCAGATACTTGATGCTTCCTTATGCGACTTGGACATAAAACATATGAAATTAAGGTAGCAAGGTCAAGAATGAAGCCAATCTACCTCTATTCCTGGAATATGAAGAGTGCGAAAGTCACAAAAAATGTAAGTTCCTTGCGGAAGTTTCATAGAAGTGTGGGGCCTATCGAGCATTCTCTGCCTCAGTCTCTTATCCTCTTCGTCAAATCCAGCTATCCTCAGGTCCGTCTTAGCATTTTGTATAACTTCATCCACCTCACCTTTTGGCACTCCCATCATCCTTATAGATTTCCCCTGCAATTGAAAGTGCCAGCACTAAGTTGTTGTGCAAGACCTATAAAAAGTTTTCTAGCATGTTTAAAGGACACGAGCACAAGAACAACAATGCCCAGTTACAACAATGACAAAAAGTGTAAACAATCAGTTCTGGAGATTAACTTCTAAGCATCAGCAGCCAGCTTTTTCCTACTATAGTGTGCAGGTGTGTTCACATGCTTGTGTGCAGATGTAGGTACAATGTATAGCTTCAATTGAAACCAACAATTTTCCAGCAAATTTGGTAGGACAAAGCCTACCAAAGATTATTTATCAAAAAAATTACTAAATGATTCTTCTATTAGTTGACATTCATATAACCAGACAAAGAAATCCATCACGGAAGTGGTGATAGTCAGAATATTCTTCTAGGCTTGAGAATACCAATGAAGTCCACACGCAAAATCACTCGGAGATCAAATGTTAAGCAAATCTATGATCTGGTTTCTTTCACCAATAGCTAAGCAAATTTAAAGTTCAGGTTCTTTCTCGAATAGCAAAGTCCATGGTGTCATAAAACACTGAAGGCATGCAAGTCAGTTACAGACCATAAAACTCCTCAAACTGGGAAAAAAGAAGAAAGAAAGAAAGAAAGAAAGAAAGAGAATACAAGAAACTGGCCTTCAAAGAGGTATGGAAAACAAGTATGCTGAAATAAGAAATTTCTGACATACAATGGGTTATCAGAGAGACCTGATAATAATTAACAATACCAATATCAATTATAACATAACAGTAAATATCCACACCTCAAATACAGAAGCTTCTTGCAAACTTAGAAAAGAGTGCTCATCGGAGAAAGGGGAAAGCAGTTTTGAACTTTTATTGGAAGGTACAATGAGGCGCATGGTATCTGCTTCCACACCAGTCAATTCCTGCAAGTTGTGTCCCAAGTCTTTCAGACTAGCATCTGAACGCATCTTCAGAACAAACTTATTTGCCCTCCATGTAACTGAGATGTCGGGAATGTCTTGCTCCTGCTGCATCATGAGCTACAAAAAGTGACGAAGGATAAGCAAGTGGACAGCTTCTGTCAAATGGATTAATCATGCATTAATCAATTCAGGATAATCAGTCCACATGCTCAAATAGAAAAGTGTTACTTTTTGGAAAAAATTGCATAAGAAACCACCCCTGTAATATAATCATTTCTGAGTCAGAGATTGATTATTATTGTCCAAGTTTGCTTTTTGATGAAACATTTAGCTTTTTATTTCAAACATTGGGACCGGTAAGTTCTACAATATTCCTTGAAACATTGAGAGTAAACATTACATTCACAAAACCCGCCCAGGCAGTTTGGTGACGTGGAGTTGTCTATGACATGAAACATAAACTTGGATGTCTTAGGTTCAATAAACAACTGTGCCTCGAGGGTAATTAGAGTTATCTGAAGTTTAATATGTCCGGGCCAGTTCAAAGAGATCTCGCCTTAGAGAGGTTTCCTATTATCAAAAAACAATTTGAAATATACAGCCAAATTAGTAACCACAACACTCAAGAGAGACATGCCAATATGAATAACCAGGGATTGGGAGATGTCCAAATCACAGTTTGCTCAGACTTCATATACGCTCCATGGCCTATAGGTTACTATAGGCTAGCATGCTAAGCACCAAAGTATACTCTAGTTCAAGATGAAAATGCAGACATAACTTACAAAAACATAGGCCACCTAGAAGTTCCCTGTAAATTGGTTCAACTGAGGAACCACTCTGGCAACTTTCTAAAGGTTAAGACATGATAGCCTATTTGTAATGTCAAAAAGTAACAAATGCAATCAGCAGACCCTTCTATGCTTTGACACCCAAAAAAAAGAATCTTGGCATCATTTGGAATAGCTGCACTCTTAATGACTTGGCCATAGAATGATAGAAGTTTGGAAGACAAATCAAGGAAGAGAAGCTTCGAATCAGGGTTGTGTACATGAACTTGCAGACGAATTCAAGAACATTAACCAT
Organism: Ilex asprella; assembly: GCA_023539305.1. Lineage (NCBI taxonomy): Eukaryota > Viridiplantae > Streptophyta > Magnoliopsida > Aquifoliales > Aquifoliaceae > Ilex > Ilex asprella. The sequence goes on from CM042187.1 coordinate 38,233,189, forward strand.
GCAAAGGTTGAGGAAGATAGTTTAACAAACCCAAGTTCACAAAAATATCACCTATTTATACATCAAAAACCTAGTTTAAGCAATGTATTGCTCAATTCTTATCTTAAGTCATGATAAATTCAAACTCCCCAACCAAAAATTCTACTATAGATCATCTTAGCTCCACAAACAGATCACAGATTCCCCCTAAGTTTTACCTTCAATAGCAATTAACAACAATTGGGTTCTCAAAATAAATATCAATACACTGAAAAAACTTCAAATTCACTTCAATTCTAATAAAATATCAGCTAATAACAATGAAAAAAATTACAATACAACAGCCACATACCCCTTTCACACAAAAAACTCCAAAAACTTATCAATTACACTCAAAAACCAATGCGTGGTAATCAATTTCAAAGGCAATAATACCCAAATTCATGAACTAAAAGTAAAAGTCTCCCGAAATTCATCACATCTATGATTCAGACTATTATGTGATAACTTAAGATCATCAGACAAAATCCCAGATGAAGAATTTGGAAAATTCACCTCAATTATTGATGATTCCGATTGTCCGAGCGAATATTTCGGGTATCTGGTGATTGAAAAAGTACAAAAAAAAAGGACATTTATATTGGGGTTGAGGGGTGCTGCCGTGCTGAGATAAGAGGCGGCGTATTTTAGTGTTGTATGGGATTTATAATGCTAAGATTAACGGTCGTGCGTAAGTTACGCATGTGCTGGCGTAATATGACAAGCGAAGAATCCAGAAATCGGAGGATATTAGGGTTAGGCCCGACCTGAATTCTGATGGGTAATCCAACGGAGACGGAGTTGGTCCGGATTCTGATGGGTAAATACCATCTATCTTTCAATGAAACGGTCTGGATCCTCCTATTTTTTTTGGGTAGGGAAAAGGGACTTGAACTCTTGACATAAAAAAGATAAATCTTTCTCATTAGACCAAAAATTCATTGATTGATCCAGACCCTTCTAAATTCGAACTTGACTAGCCAAATATGAATTGTTATTTTTAATTTATATTTGAATTTATTATATCATATTTTATAATTTTCAATCAGAATATATCAAAATTCAATTCAATTGTACTTCAATTTGAAATTATTTATGCTTATTGATGTATCGTAATGTACATGATTTATTTAATAAAATTAAATAGAAATTCAACTCTATTTCAATTGAATTGAGGTTAATAGATAAGATTTACAATTTTTTTAGTTGATTCCGCTTGAAATTAAAGTTTGATTCAATTCATTGACAAGTCTACTCCCAAACTTGATTCAAATTAAAGAAATTGCGGTGAATATTCCTAGGTAACTATGGATATGAAATTTATTACATATTAAAATATTGACGTAATCAACCACACAATTTATTCAATATATTTTCAACGATAAAAAATACAATCGACTTCAAATTTCATTTTATCTTGAATAGTTACTTATTTTTGATTTTGTCACTATGCTTGATTTGTAAAGAAATCAAATTCTCACTAATCCTTAGTTCTTAATGTTCAAATTACAATTTGAATCTCTCAACTATGACCATAGTCTCACTTTGCCTCATCAACTTTGAACTTCTCAGTACCTCTCGACTAGTTAGTTGATTCTGGAGCCTCGTCTATTATAATCTTCATAGTCAGAATCTCGAATTTGTAATGAAACGAGAGTTGTAGTTGTAATTTCTAATTGAAATTCAATTTTAATGTTACCCGCTAAGCATCAGATTCGTTTCGCTAGGCTATGAAATGCATGCATTTCATGCTAACCCCGAAATCAAATGTTTGTCATGTCTTAGATAGAAAATGTTCATTGTGAAGTAAAATAAACGTTTCTATTGTCTAATATTGGGACAATGTGTAACTAATAACCATTGTTAAAGGTAAAATGTGATAATTGATGGGACAATGTAAGATCGACCAATAACTATGATTAAAGGTGTAATGCGACAAACGTGATAGTTGAAGAGGCAATGTGAAATAGAAAACATATAGAGGTGAGGAAGAGGACAAACGGTGAGATAAAAAGTTGATTACATGTGTTGAAATAAATGTTATTCATTTTTATATCTTTTAATATATGTAATCAAGTTTGCTTTTTTTACAAAAAAAAAAATAGACTTATAAATGTGTCTATTTGTGCTATTATATATGCAGCCATTTTTGGTGAATGATCATGAGATTTGAATTGCAATAGCTCAATAAAGAGCCTAATTTGGTTAGAACTCAATGGGATTTCATTTGCCCCATTCCATTTTTATACACGAGTAATATTACTTGAATATAATTTATTAATACGTGTTGATGTAATCCACTCCTACCCTGGATTAACGCCCCAATCATCGCTGCATTCGAAGATTCTAATCCTTCATATAGTCCTCTCCTGCAAGCACTGCCTCAAAAAAGAAAGACCAAAGGGAAAAAATGCATGGTTTTGCAAAATATTGAAGACCCTTTTAAGCATAGTACCCCTTCATATGCTTGGCATGGCGCCATCAGAAGCGGACTTTCTGTGAGTTGGGTTTAGAATGTTGTGAGACAATTTGGTTCCTATCTATCGTTAGTGTTAAAGGGAGAAATACGAGGAGCCAACCCTAGTATGAGAGGATTGGGTTGGGCCAACTTATGGTGTGCCGGTTCTTGTGTCAATAACAGCGCCGAACAACCAATTTAGTATGAAAGAACTGTCGTGCCATGGGAAATTATTCTCTATACAAGTTATCGTAAAACATTTTTGAACAGAACTTCGATAGGAGATTAAAAAAAGATAGCTTCGTGCATGAGACTCTCGTTGAATGATCTAAATCAATGAGGTCGGACTTGGAAAATGAATTGGCTCTTTATTTCCTTTAAGGTTTTGGTCAGGATTGTAAGACAGTCTTGAGCAATTGTTTCCACGACACATATATTTAAGAATCCATTACAAAAGAGAAGCCCTTTTTACTGATACATTATGCTGACAAAAATGCAAAGAAGGAGCACTAAGCTCATAAGCCTCATACACGAGAGAGAGAGAGAGAGAGTTAAGAATTATAAGAAGAAACAGAACCAGCACTGGCACTTATTGATCCCCCATTAACACAGAATTAGTAACAAGCTCAATGTCCCACAACAATTACTTCTGGATCTATGACGTCGACATCATCAGCACCCTGCTCCATATCATCATCATCATCATGGTTGTTGTCATCCTCGTCGCTAAACCCGGCTTGTGCTTGACCTTGAACCGTACACCTTCCACCTTCAATGCAGTTCTCCTCTTTATGGTCTGCTTGACTCAATGGGGAGGCCGTGGAATCGCCGCCTCCGCCGGTGGTGGTGTCCTGGCCACCAGTTCCTCTAACTAAGAGTAAGCAAATCAAGAGCATCACAAGACAGAAAAGAAGAGTTTTTCTGAATAAAGCCATTGTTGTTGAAGGATCAAATGACTTTCTTTTTGGTGGAGTTGCAAATGCTAAAGCTTCTGTAATTTTTGGTTGAAGGTTTGGTTAGAGACTATGATTATGCCATGGGGTTTGAAGAGGCTGGAGTTTAATACGACAAAGGTTTACTAATTTAAGACATTTATGGTTGAGAGCTTTAAGGGATGTCTTAGTGTTGAGCTGGTCTAAAGGCATTGGAAGTTGAAATATATGGTCTCAAATAACAATTTTTCAGTACGATATCTCAACGTTTCATCTAATAAAATATTGACACGTGTAATTATTTTTATTTTTTATACAATGTAATTTTATTATTTTTACACTCAATGACTAAAATCAATTAAACTAATGGTCTGTTTGGCTGATGAGAGGGGTGTTTGGTATGACGGGTTTTGGGAAAATAAATCAATAAAACTCATGTTTGAATGTAATTTTAAAACTTTGGACTGTAGTTCCAGCCGGAACTAGGCCTCGATGCTTAAACCCATGAACATTGCCCAAGAGAGAGAATTTGATGGACCAATTGGTAAAATACCTTTGTACCCCTTAATTTAGTTTGGATTGCTTAAACAAATATGTGTATAAATTGGATTGACTAATGGGCAAAATAATTATTTATATGACAAATGTATGGTGATAATTATGATAAATTTGTAGGTCCAACAAGCGTATTTTTACTTACCAACTGTGAATCTCTCCTCAACTGGCTACTCCTTGGATTTCTAAAGCATGGATTCACAAGCACCTTCATCGATCTGCATATGTTGCAGTTGCTTTATAGGCATAAACAGCGAACAGTGGGGTCTACTTTAAGGGTTGAAATTGAGCCGGGCCGGGCCGGGCCGATTAATGATGGCCTGTGCCCATTCATGGACTGGCTTGTTTGAACAAAGTTTGTTTGACTATGTGTAAATAGGGGTTGGCCCTGATTATTCTTTAACGGACTATCCATCGGGCCAACCTTAATGGGCTTATCTTTTTTTTTTTTCTGTGTGTGTTTTTACTTTGGACACTCGATTGGATGGAAGACTCGGTTGTACACTGCATTATGAGAAAAAATATTGAGTGTCGCGGTTATAACATGTCACCCGTTGATAATTTTTGGAGTCAAGTCATGAGAGATCTATTCCTTATGACTATCTTAGTCTCAACATGTATAGCTTGCTTTTGATTAGACCGAAAAAAGAATTAATCGAGGTGTATGTAAGTTGGTTTGGACATTCTTCACCGTTGAATTAAAAAAAAATATTTCAACCATTCAATAATAAGTGAACAAGTGGATCCGCCGTAGTTAAATAATTATTCATCCATGTGATACACTAACTGTCTCATTTATAGAATTGAAACACACTTTATCCATTTGATTTTTTCTCATTGAATAATAAATGATGACATGATATTAACTTTACATTGAATATTACTCGAGTTAGAGTGCTCATGAACACTTGCCACCAATCTCAAGAATAGTTCAAGTAGTAACAGAAACGAGTTATAAATCTAGATATCCTTAGTTTGAATCATAATAATTCCTTGAGACAGGTCACGAGAAATTTATCCCTCGTAAATATTCTAATCTCGGCGTGAAAAGTCTGTTTTTGACTGAACTGGAGAGGTGTTAACCAAAATATGTATAAATTGACCCGAATACTTTTCACTGTTATTACAAAAAAAAAAAAAAACACTTGCCACCAAAATGCATGGCCCATGTAAACATGACAAATCAATAAACCAACTCCTTTCAAATCTCCTTAAACCTAACTCCAACCAATTACTTAAGGGTCGGGTTGTCATACTAATAAATAACTTTTTTGGTATTGTATATTCACTTTTTATCTAATAAAAAATACAATAAGTGAAAGTTTTTTTTTTATCTTATTATTTTTTTTATCATTTATCATTTTTTTCAACTAATGACTAAAATAATTTAAATCAAAATCTATAGCTATGCTGGATTTTGGTACCAGTAACCATACCCATATCGATTATCCAACATCCCAACTCTAGTTCCAAAAAAAAAAAAAAAAAATTCAATGCCCCAACTACAAAGTCCTGCACAAGATGTGGATTTGATTTGAGGCTGACTTTTGTACTTGTTATCTGCTATTTTGTCTTAATGCCCCTTTAAAGAAATAAAACAATGGTGTGTCCCAGTTATGCCTATAAGATTTGTTATTCTAAAATTAGTACTACCAACATGGCAGCATATGGAATTACACTCCAAGGATTGTTTGTACACCAACATTAAATATTCCTCTTTCTTTTCAAACCTACCACACAGTGGCATTTATATGTATCTTCTCCACACCCAGAGTTTTTTTTTGGTAATATTTGTATATTTTTTAAAATATTGTAAAAACTTTTGAAAATATATTTTTAATTTGACGGAGGGAAAATGATGATGCTATGCAGAGGTTGAGGATCGAACAACTCCAACCATGTTGCCTTTCCTTCATTTTGACCCTAATCGTGTCATATGATTGTTCATACGTTGAATGATCACTTTTGACTTGAAAATGTATATTCATGTGTCATTTGTAAGAATGTTATTGTGAGTGTGTCAAAGGCAGATGAGTGGAGTTAGAAGTATCGTGACTCACTTACTCAAATGACAATTTTAGTTTCGAAACTTTGCTCAGGGAATCATTGTTTTTTGCAGGTTGAAAGTTTGTTTGAAAATCTAAATCTTTCTTAAATTAAGACGTCACATGTGAAAGTTCAACATGGTTATAATACATTGTTCAAAAGTCTTAGTATATGGTGGTTATACTATAGTTTGAACAAGATATTAAATACCATATTCCACCAATTAATATTATGGCTGCGTACTTTGAAGATACAGAAGCTCTGTTCCCACCTTCCTTCCTCTTTTCTATGCGGGGGGCTCTGTTTGTTTAATGCAGAACCGCCATCCTAATACCAGTCGAACCTCTCGTGTCCCCAGGCAGCATTAAACATTGCTATAAGAATTGAATGTGGCAACACTTGGTAGAAGACATATAGAGAGAGGAGAGCCACAAGAAATTTCACGTTTTTTTTTGGTTCAACAATTAAAGGTGTTCAAGTCAATTTACGCACACCTCAACTAATCCCCTCCCTGGTCTAGTCAAAAGCAGACCATCGACACCAAGACTAAAATATTCATGAGTGATAAATCTCAAACTTTTCAATAATCCTAAGAATGCAAATAATATGTTCATGGGACCAAAAGTTACGTAGTTTAAATTTTAAGTTACAACTATAGGGTTTACGTTAGAACTCAAAAACTTATCATCACAATATTATGATCATTAACGTAGAGGCCTAGTTTGGATGACAAGAACGAGAGACAAGGAGCAAAGTTTTATCACTCGAGATAGGATTTGCAATGATAACAAGTGTTCTTTCATGATCCAAATGTTGAAGTAAAATTGAACAAAAATGATATTGTCATTAGGTGTCTTGATATCCATCCAATATTATAGGTAAAAAGTTGAATTCTCAAACTTATAAAATATAACAACAGTTAGAATTGATCCAATTTTTATCTGTTTTGATCTAATGGTATAAAATTTATCCTAATTTTTTTTTGGTTACAAAATATTAACTTTTTTGCATGACCCTAATGTTAGATAACTCAACTAACACTCTCCTTATTTTAAAGAACCTAATTTGTAATCTTCACCTACCTTTGTTTTGGCTTTCCTCTAACTCTCACTTTAATTTTAAAATTGTGTAATTAAAGAAAATAAAAAAAATATTTAGAATATAAATATTGCATGATCAATGATCAATTTTTGTTATTGTAGAGTATTTTCAAGCACGAAATTATTGATAATGTCCTTGTAAAAAAAAACAATGCTTGTAGAATGGCTGCACACAATGAATTTTTGAAAATTCTTTAGAGATGGGACCAAGAAGATATATGTTGGGTTTAGATTAGTGAAATGACATTACATTTTGTTATTTTTGTTCAATAGTCGGAGATGTTTGGATTAATTTACACGCACTTTGATTAATTACTTTTTTGATCTGATCAAATACAGACTATTCACGTTGGGACTAAGATATTCATGAGAGTTAAATTTTTTATGACTTAACTCTAATAAATTATCAAAATTTAAATTCAAAATATTTAAATTTATAACTCGTATCGATTACGACTTAAATTATTTTGTAATTGTTGTTAGTGACGACAAGGTAATATTAAGGAGTGCAGTGAGAAGCCAAGTGATAATTAGAGTTATGGGCCAGCAGAGGGACACACCAAGGAACAAGGCTTTAAATATGGTTATAAAGGTTTTTAAGTGCCTCCATTTCGGTTGGGGAGATTTTGGAGAACTCTGGCCAGGACAGAGACCAAGGAACCAATCAAGTCAGTCAAGTCACATCACTCTTTTAGTAGGTAGTTGAAGGTCGGTGTCTGCCTGTTCTAGAATTTTTTTTTTGGTACAAATTGTCTAAATTTAGACTGATTGTTTTTTTAAAAATATTAAGTTGATTATCGTATCGCGACCTAAAAAATGTTTATTATTAATTATGAAATATCATGATTGATTATGAATTATTTGAATTCTCATTTACAAATTATAATTATAAGGGGATAAATCTGAATTTGAAATTTCACGTACCTTTTACTGAAGGATTTCAGCTGATCTACGCGCGTTTGATAATAACCTTTATTCCCCAGTCGCATGTGACACGTTGTCCCACATCGACAGGGAGTCGCCTCCCCCACTGTCATATGAGGTCTAAGTCTATATGTTAGTGGGAGAGACGACTTTCAGTCGATATGGGACAACGTACCACATGCGGCTGGGGGTAAAGGCTACTGTCGAACGCGTGCAGATCAGCCGCAATCCTTCAGTGGAGGATGCGTGAAACCCCGAAATCGAATTTACCCCTTATAGTAATATTATTTTTGTGAGTTGTAATTGTATTTTTAGAAGTTATAATTTTTTTTTTGATTGATTATAATTTTTTGTAATTATTATATATTTTATAATTATATCTTATACTTTTAACTTGACTTGACAGAATGATAGGTGTCTATCAATCGCTTCCAAAATGTGGAATGTACCAAATCTGGGAGGTTTATTGAGAAGGTCACACCTCCTCTGTTGTGTAGACGACGTGTTACATTAACGACTTCATTTTGAGAACACTATCTTTTAGGGACTGTTTTATTCGCGTTTTAGATTTGAATGGTATTAAAATTTATTTTTATTTTATTTTTATTTAAAAATATATTATATTTGGTCTTAAATTTTTATTACATTTTTTTATTTGTTTGTTCAATAGGTACTATAGTGGGTTCCACAAATAATTATCTATTCTATCACATCTTATATAACAAATATACTATTTTACCCTTAACATCATCTATTTTATTTTAACCTTAACCATCTATATAAGGAAAAAATTTAAAATAATTTTTTTTAAAAAAAACAATTGATAATATCGTACGCTTAAACATAATACAAACAAGAAACAAAATTAATATTTAAAAAAAAAAAAAACTATTAACACCATACGCTTAAACATAATACAAAGAAAAAATTCAAAATATTTTTTTTATATATAAACACTTAATAGAGGAGGGTATTTGTGTTATTTTACTCTCTTATACCGTCATTTCATTTGTACCTGAAAAATAATACCACCTGATAGGTGGTATTCAATAGTACCATATACAAGACATTAAAGTCACTGTTCACACCGAGTCGGTACTACGACTAGGAGTGGCAATCGAGTAAAATTGTGTCGGGTTCGTGTCGTGTTGAACATCAGTCGTGTCGAATATTAATCAACCCTAACCTAACTCATTTAACTAATTGTGTCGTGTCGAGTTGACCTATTTATTTTCATGTCGTGTTTGTGTTAACCCACATAAACTTTGAATAACTCTAAGATTTTATTTTCACTTAATTGAATCTCCCCTCATACTTTTTCTACAAACTAAAAATTAACTTAATAATAATAATAATAATAATGAGTAATAATATCTTTTTTTATACAATAATTATGTCACTGCTTGATAAAAAGTTACAAATAATTAATATTTTATTTCTATAATACTAATTAAGAGCAATGCTATTGTGATCTAATTTACTGACCTAATTTACTATAACATTTGGATTGACTGTGAGCTCTATCAAACATTAGAATTTGGTGTTAATCTAATGATTCCAATGAAGTCACGTCATTAGGTCAGGAAATTAAATTAGATTTTTAGGTCCAAATAGTATTTTCCTACTAATTAAATATGATAATCATACATCGCATAACCAAAATTAAACATTAGAAGTAATAAAAAAAATAAGCCATCAGAACATAAAAACTCATACATGCAACGAAAATGCCAAGTCAATTTCTTTTGAGTTAAAAACTTCGTATTGACGGGTCAATTTGGGTTAAACTGGTTGAACTTGAACACGACCTATTAATACTTCGTGTTGACCGGTCGTGTCATACACGGGTTTGTATAAAAAAATAGTCAACTCAAACTCATTTATTTGTGTCGTGTTTGTATTGAGTTATCGTGTCGTGTTAAAAATTATCACCCCTAACTACAACTCAAAAAATAATACCGTACAAAAAAATGTCAAACAAACAAAGTATAAAATAGACCCTACGTACTATTTTCCTAATACCACCCTGTTATACCGCCCATATCTTGGAAGCAAACAGTCCCCTACTATATTGGAAAGGAGTTGGACTATTGAATGAAGTGGTTTAGTGGAATATCAGTTAATTTTTTTAATTTTGAGATTGAGATTGGTGATAGGTTCGAATTTTAAAGTTTATATTGAGACTCGGAGATCAATTGATTTATTAGTTTAGTTAGATTTATTTTCAAGAAAAGTAACGAACTGATAAAAAATCTCATAATTTCACCAATAAAAAACTATCGAGGTAGTCTTTGAATTATTTCCCTTGTCCCCCTTTTTCCTAAAACTCTTAGCAGAGGGGCTTTGCTAAGTCCCAAATTGCACAAAAAATTTCTATAAATGATAGCAATGTGATCTTTTCTACCCCTTCCCCCCTCCTCAAATTTATGTCCCAACGTGTGGCGAAAGGGGCACGATAATTGCTTCCATTTATCATGGTGTAACGTATGATTTTTAATCTTTAAGTAAGCAATGTACAAATTCTAAAAATCTTTCCGTACCTAAGTTCGTTCTATTAACATTTATTTAATTATGTACACCTAATCTTCTATCAATCTCAAATTTGTGCCCCAAAGTGTGGCAAAATGGGGCACGTTAATTGCTTCCATTTATCATGGTGTAACGTCTGAAAATCTTTTTGCCAACTTCAATTCTGTTAACCTTTATTTAATTATTTTCTCCTATTCTTCTATCAATCTTTCATGTTAGACCGCTTGACCCTTGAAATTGTCTAGAGACACAACAGAAAGAATTGTATCAAAATCAAACAGACCCACAGATTGACCCATTGCCCATTCACAAGTGTTTTTTTGTCAAGCCTTCTGAATGATCATAAAACTCTCCTATGTACTGCCACACAAAATTTAAGTGAAGGCCTTTCATTACTTATTAATACCTCCCAACTACCTTCAGTACTCCCCTCAGGCCTCAACTCCTATCAAACTCCCGTTTTCATGATTAAATATCGGGTGTAATCGTTATACTATATAAAAATATATATATATATTTACTTATTAATGAACGATTACACCGCATTTTATTGCTAATATAGTGTAATGATTACGTCCGGTACTTTTGCACCCAACACCCCCACCCCCTAACCCAACAATGTATATTTATAACTAGTTCTCACACACTGAAACATATAACCTTGTGCTTCATTCTAATGATCACACGGAGAGAGAAGTAGAAAACTAGATGGCATACACATATATTTCATGGCTCCTCTTGGGCCAATTCCTCCTTCTAGTGTCTAACACGGCGGCAAAAGTTCCGGCGGTCATCGTGTTTGGTGACTCCTCAGTCGATGCCGGTAACAACAACCAGATTTCCACTGTTCTTAAGAGCAATTTCAGGCCTTATGGCCGTGATTTTTACGGCGGACGGGCCACTGGACGGTTCTGCAACGGCCGGATTCCGCCAGACTTCATCTCTGAGGCTTTTGGTCTAAAACCGTCTGTGCCGGCCTACTTGGATCCAATGTATAGTATATCAGATTTTGCCGTTGGTGTTTGCTTTGCTTCTGCTGGTACTGGCTACGACAATGCAACTTCTGACGTTCTTGTAAGCCCTTTACTTATTTCTTCATTCTATTATCAACACTGCATTTTATAATTTATTTATCCACCTAATCTATCGATCTAATTCACCGTCGTCGTTCAATTACTACTTGATACATCAAGATTTACCGTTAATCTAACGATTATAATAAATTAAATCAATAAACTAAGTTATCAAATTAAGCTTAATGCTATATATTGCAAGTCGCAGAGAAAATACTACGTATAGCCTTAGTATCGTAGTCTATCATTTATCCGCTTGTAACGGAAGTCTCGTGCATTAGTTATTCTTTTAACAGTCCTTATTGTGTGATTGGTTGACAATGATTCAGTCGAGTCATTTTAGACAACTCCGGAGACTCGTGATTTACACAGAACATACATCGGTCTTAACTCATAACATCGTTTCATATATGACTCAATTAATCGTATTAATATCGATCGACACTTTAAACCATGAATTACCCTGATGAATACTGACCTCATTGTTCTATCTGTAGTCTGTGATACCTCTGTGGAAGGAAGTGGAGTACTACATAGAATACCAAAAAAAGCTCAGAGCCTATTTGGGTGTCCAAAAAGCCAACAAAATAATCAGCGAAGCACTATATCTAATCAGCATTGGAACCAACGACTTCCTCGAGAACTACTACACCCTCCCCAACCGGAGGTCTCAGTACAACGTCGATCAGTACCAGAACTTCCTCGCTGGAATCGCAGAGAATTTTATCAAAGAAATTTACAGTCTCGGTGCTCGGAAAATATCCCTCGGAGGGCTTGTTCCGATGGGTTGTCTGCCATTGGAGAGGACCTCGAACTTCATGTATGGAGGTGCATGTGAAGAGAGTTACAACATAGTGGCGAAGAGCTTTAATGGGAAACTGAGTGGGTTGGTGAATAAGTTGAATGGAGAGCTTAGTGGTGTTAAAGTCGTCCTTTCGAATCCTTACGATATTTTACAGCAGATTGTTCAGAAGCCTTCAGCGTTTGGTAAGTTTCTTGTTTCTGTCGCCATTAATTAGTTTGTGTGAGCTGCCTGTCTGGTAGGCATCTGTCAACTTTGGTTGAAGATTATTAATTGCCAACCCTGTTTAGGACTCTACCCAAAATCGA
>CM042187.1:38262236-38272986 GCA_023539305.1 Ilex asprella
CATACACGTGATGTGTAAAACAATGAAAGAAAATACTGACCCTCGAAAATGAAAATGATTGGAACTGTGATGGTATTGTCAAACATTTGAACTCCATTATCTCTCTATATAAAAAATTAACCGTACATATTGGAGTTACCGGACTAAAATTTAAAAACTTGGCTGGCAAAGGAGAGAAATCAGAAGCCAGGTAGCCATATATACTTGTTATAACTTGGAGAATAATGATGTAAAACATAATCATTACAAAGGAAAACATGATGAAATAGAATTATAGTATACCAAACCAATATCAGAACGTCTGAAGTTACCTTCTCCGCATCACAGTCTACATGACCCAGCTTCACCTTGCCCTTCAATTTATTTGCAGCTTTCTTCCACTCAGGAGCAAGCTTCTTACAATGTCCACACCTTAAATAAGATAAATAAGTCATCGCTAAATTCAAAAGACAAAATATTTGAAGTGCATTAAAATATATTTCAAATAGTAACACACATTTAAACTTGCAAACTCTACATACTTAAAAGTTCAATTCAACCACATGATCAGTTAAACAGTAAAAGATAAATGATACGAAGCATTGGAACCTGTTTATTTACTTCTAGTTCTTATATGATGCTGGTTTTTATTTACTTCAAGAAGTGTAAGTTTCAACAGTCATAACTTCTTGCTTATATTACTTACCCCCGAAAAAAACTCCTTACTTATATTAAATAATTACTTGTGGGATTCTGATATCCACTCAAGATTTCTCTTAAGTTCTAGGATAGGTGAACACTCAGCACCAGCTTCTATAAAATTTAATTTAGTGTCACACCGACTTTAATATCAAATTCTATTGAGATCATAGTTGCACTTGCACCAGCTTGTGTAAGTTACACCATTCTGTGGTGGCATATATTATTGAAAAAGGCATTTCTGATAGAGTGAAACAAATCTGAAGATATTCAATTTTTTCTTAAGCACTGCTGCCACATGCAGCCATTGACAGAATAATCAATCTACTATTCTACCTCAGAATCACCCAAAAAGTACAGGTTGAAACAACTAAAATCATTGTCAGTAAGCAACACTTACCATGGGGCAAAGAACTCCACAATCCATAGATCTTTACTTTTAAGAACCAACTCATCAAAATTACGTGAATTCAGTTCTACGGATGCACTAATTTCCGACTTCTCACTTGATCCTCCTGCAGCTTTCCCATTTAACCGTTCCTTCAGAAGTGCCTTAATCTGTTACAACTGACAAATCTCAGAAGTATAACTTTTTATAAGTGCTCAATAAAAGTAAGCACAAAACCAGGATGGGCAAAGGTTTGCCATAAGTTTTGCTCCTTGGGTGGTGGTCAACACCACCAAAGACTGTAAGAGTGTCTCGTGTGCACATCAAGAGGGGTATAACAGCTTTGGGGGAGGGGAAGGGCGAGGATTACTAAGTGGGTGGTGATCCTCAGTGTTTGGAGGGCAACACAAAAGGATGAACTCAAAGGCAAAGGGGATATATTGTGATGAGGGGTTCTGCGGGTCTCTATTGAGAAAGGGTAAAGAGGAGAGGAGTGGCAGTTGTAGAGGGGAAGATGGGAAGGGTGGTCACCGGTGGGGGTGAAGGGGTTTCTGGGCAGTGGAAAATGAGAAGGGGAGTGTGTTGGTGGAGGAAAGGGGAGACTAATAGAACTGGTGGAGGTGGTGTGCACTTGTGCATGTGTGTAGCAAAAACCAGAGAAAGAGAAAGAGATTCAGAAGGTGCAATTTTTTGTGTTCTAATCTTTACTATGAGTAATTGGTAATTGTGTTATCACCATTCATGCCAGTGTAGAAAAAATTGGGACTAAAGTAGTTAGTGTAATATCAAAACTACAAAGATACGACTGAAATTTTTGGAAACTGTATGGGATGTCAGTATTTTACACAAGAAAAGAATGGCCAAGAGAAAGGAAGGAAAATTAGTAGGATATTCACACAAATGATGATTTTTTTCCCTCATAATAAATAAGATGCATTTGCATCTTCTATGCAATTTAAAAGATAAAAGGACAAAGAAACAAGTAAAAATTTTAATTGAATTTCCCAGTCCAAACTGATAAAGCTGACCTGCTGGAGTGCAAATTCTGCAATGGGTTTGACATCCCTAGCTCCTTGATAATCCTGAGGAGGCTTCCCAGGTACAAACACCTTTATTGTTGGAAATCCTCGAATACCATATTCCTACCAAAAACAAAACAGGAGACCATGTCACAACAGGATAACTTAGCCATCCATAAATGTATTCTCCAATACTTCTTTCACTCAAGGAGAAAAATCCTTGTAATCTTCTTGTCAAGTGAAAGATGATCTAGCAATAAGTAATTATTATTTAAACGAAATGATATGTAACAGTATCTCAGGAATAGATCCTCAGTAGCCCTGCGGACATACTTACCACTCTTACCCAGCTTCTGTGCTTTACGTGAAGCTTGTTCAATTACGTGAACTTTTACAATCTCTTCTACACCATATACCAATATTTTGTCAATATTATAGATTATTACATGTAACTTCATGGTCAACCTGCAATAACTGCCAGGTCTGCAGCCCCATGGTGTTTTACTTCATACGAGAATAGAGATTTCCCATCCTTTTTCTTCCTTTTCTGGAGTTTTATACATATAACCCTAAAAGCCCTAAAATTAACTATCCTTTGGTTTCTCTCTCTTGTCTTTTCGTTAACTTTGGCAAACACTACCCCTGCCACCACCACCAGATCCACCGCTATCAACAGCATCATATCAAAAACATCACTGTGACCACTACTCACAATAGCCTGTGTTGTCAATGACACAGCCATAAGTACAATTAAGTTATCATAAAAATTATTATTAATTTTTTGAGACTACAGCCAAAAATCTCGCGATGCCTACTGCATTCAGGCAGTTATTTTCTCACAGTTGATCAACTATATCAATAGATATATTGACCTTAATGACAAACTAGACAAGTCACAAAAGCACAGCATTTTTTCAAAAATTTTTGAAGCAAGAAATATGTGAACTACACAAAACCTGAGCAAGGGACTTGTGAGCATCAGCATCAAGAGCTGCTATAGTTGCAACACCTTTTAAAACAGTAGCAGCCTTCTCCCATGTTGGTGTCAGAGCTTGACAATGACCGCACCAAGGTGCAAAGAACTCAACTAAAACTACCCGATTTGAATCCAGGACCTGCCACCATTTAAAATATGTTAAGTTCTCAGGAATTGTAGTCTTTCACTAGACCAAAAATATTGACAACTGCTAAGTAATAAAAGCATATAACCTATATCCAAGACCCACGAAATCTTATAGCTTTTGATGTTTACGACATTGCCACAAACTCTGCAGTTTCCCCACATAAACCAAAGGAGAAATGTCCTTCATTGGATATCAAGATTGTAATTTTAGAGAAAAAAGGTAAATTGCAAAGGAAAAGAGAGAACAAACTGACTTTGATCAAAAAACACAAATTTAGGTTGTCAATTAAGAGACCGGCTGTGAATCAACTGTTTCAAGAAGTAAACCATTATTTAAACACACATTAACTGGATTTATCTTGGAAAAGACATTTGTATTTAAACATAAACATCCTTCACTGAAAAAAGAATTTGGATTACTCTTTGCGAAACAAAATTTCTTACAATTCACGCATAGGAGACAATATGCAACCACATATAAAGTATACCCGTTTATAGAGGGATAAAATTGATGAGTCATACAATGAAACTATGAGAAAGAGTCATTGAATGTCACCTAAAAGTTGAGACTATAGTTTCGAAAAATCATTTTGGATTTATGCTTAATAGATCAACCATGGAGGCTATATATTTATTAAAGACACTCATAGAAAAGTATAGAGAAAAAAAAGAAAAATTTCCATATGGTGTTTATAGATCTTGAAAAAGCGTATGATAAAGTGCCTAGAAATATAATATGGAGGGTGTTTGGAAGAAAAAGGAGCGACAAATAGGTATATTGAGTTAATAAAGGACATATATGATAGGACTATGACTACAATTAGGTCTTTCGTGGGAGATTTCCAATCACGGTGGGATTACACCAAGGATCAGTCCTAAATCCGTACTTATTCACCCCAATTATGGATGAACTCATTAGGCACATTCAAGATGAGGTCCTATAGTGTATGTTATTTGTAGATGATATTGTCTTAGTACATGAAAGGGGATTAACAATAAGCTAAAAATTTGGAAAGAGATACTCGAGTAAAAAGGGTTTAAAATAAATTGGAGTAAGACTGAATAAATGCAATGTAATTTTAGTAATAGAAGAAATAGATATAGTGAAAAGGTTAAGATTAAAAATTAAGAAATACTAACGAGTAAACGATTTAGATGTCTAGAATCAATTATTAAAAATAATGGAGAGATTAGATACGGTGTAACTCAGAATCAACGTCGGTTGTCTTAATTGGAGAAAACCTCTGACACACTATGTGATAAGAGAATACCAATAAAATTAAAAGACAATTTTTACTGAATAGTTATAAGGATAGTAATGTTGTATGAGACGGAATGGTGGATAATTAGGAAATTGACAAAATGAGAATATTAAGATGGATGTGTGAAAAAACTAGAAAAAATAAAATAAGAAAGAACCATATCGCAAGAGTAGCTCTAATTAATGATTTGGATAAGTTGAGAGAGAATAGATTAAGAATGTTCGATCATATTCAACGGAGGCCAGGTAGAAAAAAGTGATATAATTTCTCTTAATGATACTATAAATACATTGAATGAAATAATAAAAAAATATATAACAATACTTAACTTAAATGAGCATAAAACATACGACCGAAATAAGTGGCAAAGACGCACTCATACAGAGCAGATCCCAAATGATTGGAACATAGAGCTTGGCTTGTTTGGTTGGTAGGTATAAAAGATTATACCCGTTTAACCAGTGTTTGCTAAAGGAGAACGAAAGCACACAATACCAAAAACTTAATACTTATCCACTAATCAAGAACTTCATCACTCATCAATTGATCAAAAACTCGTACTATCCGATTACTCAAAGAAACAAGGGGATGAGCTTAAAATGTGCAATTCACAGTAAAAGAACTACAACTCTTCAGTTTATTAATCGAACCATTACTAGAAATACGACAATAAAAAAATCAGATCCATTGCATATGAACAAAAACACAAAGTACCCACAAACCGAAATTTGAAATAACTTGATAACATAAGTGAATTGTGTACCAAAACAATGCTGAGTGATAGAAATTTACAGAGCTGATCAGGGCGATTTTTACCTTGGACTTGAAGTTGGAGGGAGTGAGCTGAACCACAGGTGATGATGGGCCGTACAGTGCATTGACGCTTGCACTGAACTCCAAGATCAACAAAAACAACAACGATAGGATTGATGATCGGTGCATTCTCTCTCCCTCTCTCTCTCTCTCCCCTCTTCGCGGGGCAGGAAAATTGGTGCACAAACTTCTCGACGCAGACAAGAAAAAAACCCTTTTCTGGGCGAGCTACGTGTGTTCACCAATCGCAGCTGTACACGTCAGCTTGCCTTGTAAATGTAGGAGGATTTGATTTACACAAACTACCCCCTTTTTTTGGTCTTTCACAAACCACCCCTTCAGTTTTCTATAATTTGTAAAACAGGTTTGGAATGTATTTAATTTGTAAAACATGGTAAAATTGAAGCATAAGACAGAAAATAATTAAAAAAATTATGATAAGGTATGGTATTGAAAACAATTTTTTGGTACCACATTGGAGAAAAAAATACAAACGTAAAATTTTATTTTTCAAACCGTGCTGTAAAAATAAAATTTTGTTTTTGTTTTTAAAGATTAGTTACTAATTTTTTGAGAATGTTTAAGATCGTAAACGATTTCTAATTTTTTTTTATAGTATGATAATGATACCCTAAAATTGTGGTTAGACTTATCCCTTGTTGTGGGTGCAAATGGAACATATGATGGGTGGTGTTGTGCATGTGGACAAAGAAAATCTAATGAAATAATTCTACTTCATTACAAAAACTGAAAATTGTGATTACATTTTCTTGTTTTCTCTGTAATAAAACAAGAACAAATTTCATATCAATCTGTTTGTAAAATTGTACTATGCTTCCAAAAGTTAAGGTATTTTGGTATTGTATCAACTTTGTCGGATAATCATTTTGAGTGGATCTACGAGATTAAGCGAACTTTACTAGATTTTTACTAAAAAAATTAAGAGAATACGTATTAGATGGCAGATATTGATGACTGTAAATCAGAACTAAAGTATTGAGACTGCAACAGTCTAAGTATCAATGTGTTTGTAAAATTGTTTTATGCTTCCCAAAGTTAATGTATTTTGGTGTTGTATGATAAATGAAATTTGGAATTTCAATATTGGTTAGGTGTAAACAAAATGTTAAGTGTCTATTCATACACATTTGAAAATTTACAAAACAAAGAATTTGAATGGTCACTACCCTAGTTAAGCAAATATCTCCACATTTTTATGTTGGAAATTATTCCAATATTACTTTGACTAGAAAATAATTAGGGAAAAAATACATGTAGAAGAGGAGATTAAACAGTCAAATTAAAATGACTTTTATTCAAGTGACTAACAATCAGGGAAAAGTTTACCTCACCGTACCGAAGGTTACTATTTTATGTTAAAATTACGATTCAAAAAGGAGAAATTATAACTGCTCAGGGAAGGTTTATGATCAATCAAGGGTCCATGATCGATCACAGATATACATAATTGATCATGAACTTCTCCTACGCAGTTGTAACTTATTTTTTTTGAGTTGTAACTTGACTTTTAAAAATTATAACTTACAGCTCAAAAAAATTATCATTTACACCTCAAAAAAGTTGTAACTTAACCTGAAATTGTTATAACTTCCTGTATGGCACCTCCTTCAGTATTGTAGTCTTTCCCGACAATCAAACTCAAGATTGACTCTTCATTCAACTCACTTCAACTTATTATAACTACTAATAAAGTGCATAGGCTATTTTTATAAGTTTTAATTATGACGAATATTATTGAAACTTAATTTATTAATCTAATTTCTTGACTTAATTCACTATAATTATTGGATAGACTGTTGGTTCTATCAAACATTAAAAATTGGTGTTAATCTTACGGTTATAGTGAAGTCACATCATTATATCAATAAATTAAATCAAATTTTTAAGTCTTAATAACATTACTCATTAAATCTACCTCCTAATCTTATATTGAATACTTCTACCTGCACTAATTCTTCTATCAATTAAAATAGAGCAATGCTACATGAACTTAAAAACTAGACTTAAAAATTAGACTTGATTATTATAACTATTAATTTCATTTTAGGTCTTAGCATTTATTGAGACCCACTAACTATTCAATGATTGTAATTATCAAGTTTAGTTTTTAAATCCATATTACATTACACATTAAAATATCAAGACATCATTTCCTCCCACTAACATACCACACTAGCTCTTCTCTTTTCCACAATTTAAATATTGATTACCCGCTAATACATATTTTTTTTCACTATATTTAACATCAGAGTAATGTTATTAAGATCTAAAAATTTGACTTAGTCACTAAACTAATGATATGACAGTGATATAATTCAATAGAATTAGTATGACCGTAACGAATGAACTTCGTAATTGAGATTATAAAGCTTGACACATCTTTAAAGTAGTAAATTATGTCATTTTTTTTATCCCTCAATAACATTACCCTTAACAATAAGACATACCAACTATAACTCATAGATCAAAGTCTATTTTGCAAAAGTTTAATATGTAAGTAACGGCTGGGTTACGTATGGAAGCTGGAGTTATTCTAACTTTCCAGTTTTCAGTTTCTCCTTTATCGTGGTGTTGTTTTGCTGATGTATACAAACAAACCAATCTCTCTCACTCACAGAAAGCAACAAAAGACAAGGAGGCTTCTCCCTCAACATTAAAACTTAACACTAAGCCACTAAGATTCATGAAATAAGCTTGAATGCTCCAATATCGATCTTCTATGTTGGTGTGATCAGTGAAGTCATCCCCTTCCCGAATCCCCATTAAATCAGCATATATTGCTGCAACCTTTGAGAGAGAGAGAGAGAGAGAGAGAGAGAGAGAGAGAGAGAGATTGTGGAAAAGATATATAAGAGAGAAGCCCATGAGAATGGAGAAACTTAGAAAACGTTGTAGAAAGTTGAAGAAGATGTTCATCTCCAGTGGTGGGAGCTCTGATAAAAAGTCTTCAATCTCATTCTCACCTCCTCCTGCCATTCACACTGATGAGCTCTTCCTGCCCAAAGGAGGGAAAAGGGGTGATCACCAGGCAAATGATTTTGATAGTGATTCCTTCATAACCCTTCATATTGCTGCCCAAAATTACTTCACCATAAGGCCTAATATATCCACACTTGAACATATATATATATATAAACAAAGAGAGAGAGACAGATATAAATAGAGAGAGAAAAGGGTCTATATATATCATAATATATGTTGTTGTATCTGTTGTCTGTCTTCTTGTACCAAGCTGGAATATACCTGTTTATCTGTGTGATGGTATTTCCATCCAAATTATATAATTGTTTATCTTTCATCATGTATATCATGTAGGAAATCTGAAAAGGTGGTCAGTCTCGATGGTATTCTTGTTTGCTTCCATGAGTACGGGCTCGAGTTAAAAAAACAGTCTCTCCGAAACTCGGAAAGTTTTATGAGGTAATCTGGCTCTACAAAGGTAGCAAACTTATGGCTGGTGCTGTTTTCATTGGTCTTATTATAATCTTAAAGTGAGTTTGTCCAAGTAGAAATCAAATCATATGTACTTGGTTATTTTTTAATTCACCTGGGGTGTGGTTTATGAGGCATATTTCACCTACCAATGGCCTTGCTGGCCAATGTCATACTTGTAACTTCTCTATATATCTGCACTGACAAATTGATTTAATAAATCTCTCAGCCCAATTTATTATACATGCATCTCGATTAATTCCCTCTTTAATTTGGTCGAAGGTAGATTATTTATTTCGAGACTAAGATATTCATGAAGAATAAATCTATCATAGTTTGACCCCAAGAAATTGTCAAGGTTCGAACTCAAGATGTCTAAGTTTACAATTCGTCTTTATTACCATTTCAGCTAACTTGAAGTTTGCCCAATTTATTGGTTAAACTTGAAATGTAATAGTTTCAAAAGTAAATGGCAATGCACAAACCATTTGGTCCACCCAAATTCGTTGTCAACAGGAAAAAAACAAAATAAAGGAAGTATAAACATTATTATGGAATGTACATATTGAGTTCCTCTTTTATTTTTTCTTGGTAAAGGAGAATCCTTTCACCGAGGCTTCTTTTAGACTTATGACTACAATGCAAATATCACATACATTATATTGATCTACAACCATGTCCATTGAACATAAGGTTCTATAAATTCAAACTTAGAATGTGTAGCTTTGTTCTTTATCAATTATTCGACTATTAAACTGACTCGTGTCCCACTGATTGATTCTTGTTCAATTTTTCATAAGGCTGACATCTATCATTAAGATGCTTTCAACAAATGCATGTCCACTACCACATTAACCCTATCATAGAAAACCTTCGGAGAATGGCACATGAAAAAACTAACAATTCGTCGCTTAGTTTATATAGTTTTTAATATGAAGGAAGAAGGAGAATGAGGTTGGAATTCGCAACCACCTGCGGGCAAAAGTAAGCATTTATCACTCGGTCACTCTCTCGCCTTCAAACACAGTTTGTATAGTGGTGCATAAACACATATTTAACTTCGACATATGCGTATATCTCTATATTACTATACATACAATAAAACATATCGAAAAAGAATAAATTCAGGCAAGGAAAAACACAAAACAAATGCTACTTCCAAAAACTACTTATAAAATCGTTATTAAACGGTGTCTTAAATAATTATACAAATTTACAAAAGAGCATCCCATAAATGTTTCTCAGTGAAGCTTGAAGAAGGCCATGAGAGGATTATACACAACTTGATTAGCATTCACACCAAAAATAAAATCAGCATGAGCATAGTCCTCTATGTACTGAACTACGAGCTTATCGGCGTCGTGATCTTTGAGAGTGTCGAGGAGAGTCTGAACATCATTCACATCAGAAAGGGCATCCTTCCCTCCGTAGCTGAGGAAGAGAGGAACGTCATTGGGGATGCTAGCCATGTTGTAGTTTGGGGGTGTTGGTTGGCCATAGTGGTTAATGTTTTCTTCTTCACTTCCGTAGTCAAACTTTGTTATTGTCCCTTGTCTAATCACTGCTCAACATTAGAAATAAGAAACCAAGAAAAATATGGGGTAAGAACAATTATTAAAAAAAAAGATTGTATATTATTGGCCTTTGATGTTCATTTCTTCCCTTTATAAGGGATCGGAGAAATTTTTGTATGGTTTTAACAGACCACTAGATAGTATTAAGTGGTGTGCACATCCGATGAAAAACTGTCTTGTTAGGAACGCCAAGTTTAGGAGCAGTTACAAGAATTTGTGAGACTTAAAATGATAATTGTTAATGAGGTTTTTTTATTTTTATTAATATTCTAAAATTTTAAATCAATTTTATTTTGGATCCTTTTTTAGAATGAATAGTTTTATTAGTGTTTTGTGCTTAAATGAAAAAAAAATCGAGTTTGAGATATATAGGGAATGTGTTGGATTTGTTTTTGTTTTTGTACAAGAGAGGAAAAGATTGATGCTTATTATATTACTTT
>CM042187.1:38275723-38288785 GCA_023539305.1 Ilex asprella
AATAATCTCTCCTTAGCGGGTATATGGAGGTAGAATCTATATATGAGACCTTACAATGACTAGATTCTTATTCACCAAGTTGTCCTAAAATAAACTCTTTAGTTGATTTTAAAACGAAAAATTAGTCAATCGTCTTCGTAAACCCCTTATGTAAAAACAGAGCAATCTTAGAAACACATATTTTCATAAGAGTATGATGGACATTCGATTACAATGAAATCCACATTTACAATTTGAGCCCGATTTTTTAGAATAAACGGAGACATTTTGGACAGATTACATACTATAGGAAGGGATTGCACACAGCTTGCCTTGCATTCATGCCCTTAACATATTCTGAAAGTTCCTCTCTTTACCGAACAAAAAGTTTATGTGACTCATGATCTTTGAGGCTGACCAGCAAGAGAGCTGCACATCGTTGGCATCAGATAGTGAATCCGTGCCTCCATAGCTGAGGAAGAGAGGAGGTCAATTGGTATACTTGTCATTTTGAAGATGGAGGACTGAGCTGCTCATAATGTTTCCGATTCTCGCCCTCATCTTAATAATCACACGCTGTGATGGTTCCTTCTCTTATGACTGTCCAAACAATAAACTGTATTTTTTTTCTTGTGAAAAAGAAATACAGAAGCAATCTCAACTCGAAAAACTATATCTGTAATTTTCTCTTCTAATGTTTTTAAGTAAACAACAGCAGCATCTGTTCTCGGGTTTCACCTGTTAACAAGCAGGTTGTGTGTCTCCAGAGTTGTGGCGAATAGACACATCCTTTTGCAATGCTTCAGATGTTCCAACAGTACTTTCTGGCAATTTGCGCTTTAGAATTCCGGGCAATCTGGGTCTTATTAATGGTCTTTGAAGGAACTTGAGGTGCCACCTTTTAGGTTTTAGCTGTCCTAACAGTTTCATCTGCTCCTTTCTGAACCTCCTATTTGCAGACCATTTTCCACCTCGCCAACCCAAGCCATACCTGCAATTAAGAAATAGAAAAGGGGGAAATCTGAAGTCTTAAATTCTGCAATTAAAAATCGGTGACGAAATTCATACCACCTATTAGAAAGAATTATGTAATAAGCTCTTAAGCACGTAAGAATTCTTGTGTGCATTTCCAGATAGCATTCTATCTTGTTATTTTTAAATTACGAAGTACATAGATCAAACAAACTCAGTAGTAAAATGGAAAGCAGTGTAACAAAACAAACATTCGTTGGTTTTACCTGCATATAAAAATTTCAACTATTTTTGACATTTCACGGGGATATAAAAGAGTGAAAACAAAGCAATAACATTCCACCCAGATATAAATTTACAAACCCAAGAATTATAGAGGTTCCAGCAGTGGCAGCACAAGCTGGAATACTGATACTGCCTGAACCAACAAGCTTTTGGATATCAGTGTGTTCCAACTGATAAGTGTTTTTCATCTGCCAAAAAGAAAAAAGAAACAATACATCTCAGATGTAACATATTACCTCAAAGATACAAAAAAAAAAAATGGGAGATATGCTAGCAAGATAATAACTCACAAAACTAGCTCGCCAAAATTGGGGAAATAATATAATGCAGACACCTAAGAAGCATGGACACGGACACGGGATACAGATACAACACGACACGGATATGTTGACACGACATTTCTCAAAAAAGTATGACACGGACACGTTGAGGACACGCTACAAAAAAATTATATTTTATATATAACATTATATAATGTATTACAAATATAGTGATAGTAATATACAGTTTATAAAAGATTAAGGGTGCGTTTGGTAACATTTTTGTTTTTATGTTTTTTTTTATAAAAAAAAAAACAAAACAAATTTTTGTATTTTTTGTGATAAAAATTAAAAATATAAAACATGTTTGGTAGTCATTTATATTTAAAAAATTATAAAAATAAAAATACAAAATATATTTGGTATTATACCAAAAATTCACCTCCCAACAGCCACCACCAAACACCCACTACCACCGAATATCAAAAATTCACCACCCAACACCACCACCAACCACCAACCACCCAACAGCCAACCATCAGCCACCAACAAACACCCACCACCATCGAAAACAACCCGCAACCCCTTTCCAATACCCACCGAAAACCACCCAGCCACAACACCACCCAGCACCACCCCAATCGGCTGAAACCCACAATCACGGAACCACCCAACCCCGAAACCCACAACCACAAAACCACCCAACCCCGAAACCACCAAAACAGAGAAGGTTGAGAGAGAGAGAGAGAGAGAGAGAGCGAGAGAGAGAGCGAGAGCGACAGAAGGAGAGGGTCTGAATCCTTCGATGGCGTCTTCGTGGCTTCGGCTTCGGTTCCAGTAGAGAGAGAGACAGACGACTGGTCTTCAGCAGAGAAAGAGAGGCGACAGAGATATGAGAGGTGACAGAGAATGGCATTTTATATACTCAACCAAAAGAATACATATTTTGTTGCTAAGGATGATCAAAGCCCAGACCTCATTAAACCCCTTTCACCATCGCGCGTTTGTTTTTTTTTTTTTTGATATTTTCAAAAACATTATTTTGAATGTTTCCATATTTTAGCTTTGTTTTTAAAACAGAGCAATTAAAAAAAACAAAAACATTTACCAAACATATTTTTAATTTTTTTTTATCAGAAATGATTACAAAAACAAAAAAAACGAAAACAGACAGTTACCAAACACTACTTAAGTATTTTATGATAAGTAAATCTAATGTCTAGTCATCTTTGCGAATTTTTAGACTAAAGTATCCTTATAATAGTCAATAATCATCATTTTTTTTATAGACAATGTGTACTTAATATATAATTTAAATAATTGCTCTCATTTTCTCAATTCTTATTTTTTAAAACTTTTATGTGTCTTTTGTTTTTATTATTATATTTGAAGTAC
Source organism: Ilex asprella (assembly GCA_023539305.1). Lineage (NCBI taxonomy): Eukaryota > Viridiplantae > Streptophyta > Magnoliopsida > Aquifoliales > Aquifoliaceae > Ilex > Ilex asprella. The sequence goes on from CM042187.1 coordinate 38,278,615, forward strand.
AATTTTAACATGTCTATTATTAGTAATTATATGTTCTAAAATTTTTAAACTTTGTTAATCACATTTCAACACATGTCTATTGTTTAGTAGTAGACACATTCTAAAGAAGTGTCGGACACGTCACCAAAAAAGTGTCCGACACGTGTCCGAAATTAAAAATTTATCATTTAATTATGAACATGGATAAAAGAGTATCGGACCCGTGACCGAGAGTATCCGAAGAGTGTCGGTGTCCGACACGGATACGTCACCTTCTCGAGAGTGTCCGTGCTCCATAGGCAGACACTGTAAAAATCACTGAACTACACCGGATCATCTAAAAGCCAGTAGCTTACAAGATAGAAACTATGCGTTGCCACAATCAAAAGCAAAGAAACCATAAGAACCCAAAAATGTCACGTTGGACAAGTTGGTCAGGATTCACATTTATCAGGCCCTTAGGATACTATCACAGTGGATCAAGTCAGAACACCTTTACATCTAAAAGAAACTGTTCTCAATAAATCAATCCAGGCTACACACTATACGGCAGGCTGGGCAGAGAGCTGCTCTGAGAAGCTAGTGATCAACATTCTTGTGGAATTACCGTACCGAAAGAGAAAGAATACTAACGGCCTTTAATAAAGAGCAAGGTAGTGATGAGCAACCTTAATGTGTTCCTTGTAATCCACCACGTGAAAAGTACCAGTCTTTCTACAGTATTGGCACAAAAGAAATTGATCCTTCACTTTCTACAGTACCAGTCTATATAGACTCACTCACTTGCCAGATCGTCCACTCACCCATTTGAGGTGGACTCAATCAGTCTTTTTGTTTGAAGATTACTCGTTCTTCACTATCTTGCTTAAATTTTGAATCTACATATGATAAAAATGACAACGTATACTTACAACAGTATCATGAGCAGGTGAAATAAAAAAAAAAAAAGGCAATAGCTGGATCTGTCTCTCCCATTTTGCTCTTTGTGAGTCATTTTTTCATCAGATGCCAAGCGGTAACAACTTGGGTGTGTGGAGTTAGAGAATATAACAATACAAACTAATTGAAGCAACCCAAGGAGGAATCGAAAGGAGAGGGAGGATATCAATAGCAAAGATTGAGCATTCTAATTGTTAATCACAAATAAAGACTTCAAATGCACTGCTGAACAAATTCAACAAAATTTTTAATTATATGATAACAAAAAAAGAAAGAGAAATAGTCGATCTGTAGACTTACTCATGATTCTCTACAAAGACAGCCAGACAGAAATCTAACTAGCTTTTTCCACAAAACAATGAAACTATGAATAAAAAGAAAATGGCAACAATCTCCAATAAGTTCCAACAACACCACCCAACTTCTACCAGCGTCAAGCCTCATAAACCACTGGTAAAAGGATATCATATTGCATTCGAATAAACAATGATCCATTGAACTAATGGTTACAAAGAGGCCTCACTGGTCAGTTCAGAATACTCAAGATACGAGAGTTTGAACTCAACGCATGAGATAGAGGTGGTTTGATTTAATATTTTTTGGCCAACGAGAAAAAAGGAAAACGAAAAAAGGAGCTGCTCTAGAATGGATTTAGAATCTCAGCAAAGATATTGTAGGCCTATTTTAACAGGGGTTTGATGAAGTGATTGACATATATGTAGTGTAATCAAAAGCTGAACAACGCAACAATCTTGAAGTGAGAATTTAGAAACACCATCTGAGGATTGTGCAATAACTGGCAATTGTGAAATAACATTGTCGTTATGCTTAAGACGATCTTAGTAAATAGCCTCTATCCACAATAAAGTGTCAGATAAGGGGTTCAGTGCAAATATCACTGAATTCAAAGTGCTACTTCCAACTATGAGAACTCATGAAAATCATAAATCTGGGATTTAAGAATATATATTGATCAGTTAACAATATTTCCAATTTAGCAGCCAGTCTCTCCATCACCGTACATTTAAAATTCTAAGGTAGATAACAGAGTTAAAGTTCTATGGATTCCGCGAGCACAATGCCAGAACGTTATTCATCTAGCTCCCAATTTGTTGGGATAAAACTTTGTTGATTTGAATTGAGATGACATGATATTGCAAGTAAATAACAAAGTTAAGCAAAAAAATGTGAGGGAAAATGATAAAACATTGACTTACAGCTTTTTCAATTGATTCAAGCCTTTGATCAACTCTTGATTCATGAAAGTGGCGTAGAGAATAACCTGCACTATCAGCTCATATTAATTCCAATCATAAGAAAAATGAATTAGCAAAGAGATTTCTAAAACATATAACTTCAGCTCCACCCCAAACCCCATACCCAGGCAAGTGGAAAAAACAAAAGAGCAGAAAATAAAACAAAAAATAAATAAAAAAGACCATAGCCACACTGGCCTATATATTTTAACAATAAGATTCTTATTAGTACTATTACAAAGAAAAATATGGGTATCTTACTCTTTTTCCTTTAAGGAACAAGTAAAATCATCAAACATGATGAAGGTGGTCTGCAAACAAGCGTGATGAAGACTGAATTTAAAATCTGAAAGTCTAGTTGTTCTTAGGATTAGAGCATGGTCTTAGGAAGGCTAGAGACCCAGATACTGTACAATTTTGGCCGTATTCATAAATCTGAAAAATTCTCAAGATTGTTCGAAAGGTGAGTGGGTTTGTTCAAACAGTGTATTGTACAATGTGCGAAGGGTTACTTCCGGTGCGCTCTTTTCAAAGCACGTCCAAATGCTGTTCAAAAGCAATTCTGAAACTTGAAATTCCAATGAGAAACATTTGATGCATATTTGAAGATGGTTCAAACTTCAAAACCTGGTCAGTCCGTTCGAATGGTGGCTAAGGGTGTTCACGGGAGATAGGACTTTCTGAACGAAATTTGAAATTGAGTTCAGCAAGGGGTTAGTGTTTGGCCTGCATATAATTGGTTATTTTAAGCTAGGAAAACAAGTCTTTTAGAGGTTTTACCGTCATATTGGGGAGAATCTGGAGGATAGAATAACTAAAGATTCTTTAGATGGTGCGATAGTTGGTGATTGAAACAGAGCTTCTTATCCAAAGTATTCATGTAAAGACTCGACAACAACATTAAAGCTGAGCAGCTTCTGTTCACCGTCTAGTTCAATAAGTTTCAAGTCTTAACATTCTCAATAACCCCTTGGGAGTGGTAGAGTTGAAGAGCTTGGAGCTTGACAATAGCCTGCAAGGAGATCTAGTTGTAAAGCCAAAGGGCTTGACAATAAGTTTGTATCTAGTTTGGGGTTATACAAGAAACAAAACCTCATTAGCGAAACTTTTGACTCCAAAGGCTTTTACAGTTGAGGGTGTGGACATAGGGCTTTTGCAGTGGTGGATGTGGACATAGGCTTAGATATACCAAACACGATATACCTTCTGCCTCGTCCATATCAAGATTTCATGTTCTTGTGCTTCTTGTCTTTGTTAATCATGGATCGACCAATACGCGTCTGGGCAAACAACTTGTGGGATTTTTTTTGTCTGCCAAAACTCAAGGGATTTCATACTAACTCTCGATCCCAAAACTGTTTTCATATTGATTTTCATTTAAACCTAGCCATTGATATAAGGGCAAGAATTTTGTTTCCTCTTCACAAAAGAACGGTACTGTTTTTATATGACATTTTGAATTTTTGGTACTATTCCACAAGGGTTCATATAGGAAACATATTACCAATAAACCCCAATAGCATCTTGCTAAAATTCTGTAGCAATCCAATGTAGAATCTTAAAAACATGATATATGAGATCACAACTACTTATGGAATCAAATTGAACATACCTAACCATGCTGTTGCAACGGATGCTATAGAAGTGGAGATTGTAAATACCACTCTATGGCTCTCAAAAATATCCTAATATCAAAATCAAACACAAAAATAAGAAACCCAATAACAAAAGCACACTCATCAATATCGAACTCTGTCAAAACACCAAAACCCACAAAAAAAATAGCCCACCCATCAGCTTAAACTCCAAATAAATAAAAATTAGAGTGAGAAAGACCGTACCTTTGTTGAATAATAAGTGTCCTGAACAGCAGACCAAGAATCCAAAGCTTTTCTTCTCATCTGAGGTACTGTTAGATACCTAATAAACGACGACCCCGAGGTCCTTAGACGCTGCATATTGCTGTATACCCTAGACCCAGTTGATTTTGGACCGTGAAATCAACCCAAATTCCATCAAACCAATAACTTCTCGATGCGTTTTGCTTTGTAGTGCCTTTTCTTTTTGGAGGTTCAGAGTTTTTAGTTTAAATTTTTTTAGACCAAATCTCTTTTTTTTTTTTTTTTCTGAACTGGAACGAATCTCTTTGATAACACCAAAAATTCATACCACTTTTAAGTAATTTTTAAAAATAGGTTTGACCTAAAAATATTTATACAATAAAATAATATACAATTTAAATCTTAAAACTATTCGCGATTGAAATCAAATTAAATTTTATTTTAAAGTTAATATAACGATGAATATTAACATCATAAATTTAATAGGAACCACTACAATCACCATTACCACCACGCCACCACAATCACTATCATTGTCGCCACAATCACTATCGTCACCCTATCATATCTACTACTCCACCACCACCACCCATCGTGCCCTACCATCGCCACCAACCACTATCACCTACCCCCACTATACATATCACCACCAACCACTCTCATCTGTCATCACCCATCACTGCAGCCACCCACTATTACTTATCTCCACCACACTTATCACCATCGTCATTCGCCACCACCCATCACACTATCGCCTAAAAAACACTCATCGTCACACACCACCACCATCGTCGTCGTCCCACCACCACCACTACTAACCACCCATCATCATTGTCCACTACCACCCACACCCACTATAACCACCGTTGCCACCTACGACTGTCACTATCATCATCGTCACTGAAAACTCACTATCACCATCACCATTACCACCCACGGCTACTACGACCACCACGATCGTCGCCTTACAAACCACAACCATCACCGTCTTGCATTATCACCGTTGTCGCCCACCACCATTCACCCCCATTATACTTGGTGTTTAAATTTCTTTATTTTTCCTTTATGTTTGTGATTTGATTTTAGGTGTGAATACAAATATGTTGATAATTTTTTTTATTATTTTGTGCCTTCAAGCACGGAGAATAACTAGTTAGTAATAATTTTATCAATTTTTCGTAATGGACAAATATGATTTTAATACATTATACATTCTTTAACTTTTCAATATTCACCATCCATTACCATCACCATTATTGTATTACTGTCACCACCATTGTCATTGTGTCATCATCACTATCGTCATTATGTCATTGTCGTCATCGTTGCCACCACCATTGGGTTGCTGTCATCACCACCACTATTATGTCACTACTATCAAAGTGTCACCATCACCACTACCACCACTATCTTTGTGCCGCCATCATTACCACCACTTGTCACCACTACCATCACCATTGTAATAGTGGGGGGTAGAAATTAGGTAGTTGCAAATAAATGATTAAAAAAAAGAAAATTTTAAAATAATAATAATTTTAAACTTCAATTTATTATAATTGTCAAACATTTTGATTCAAATCAATACTAAAATTTCAGTTTATATCAAATATTATGCGAATTAAAATTTTAAGTATTCAACATTCAAATGTGTTTTATCAAACACTACCTTAATTTCTCACTTATATTTGTCAAATAAAACCCTGTCGTTAATGTTCATTAGTATATCTGTTAATAAATTATATCCAAACCCCTGAAATTTGAAGTGTGTAATATTTAGACCACTGAAGTTTAAGATGTGGCACTTAGACAAAAAATATTTCAATTAAAGAATATCAAATATTTTAAATTTTACAACCAAAATTCATGTTCTATTATGTCATTTATTGAAATAAAATTAAAATTAAAAATATAATTTTGTTAAAAAAATAATTATAATTAGTACTGTTGATTTCAAAATTTATATGACTTCCACGTCAGTTTGTTGAATTTTAATCACTTGAAAAACAAGTTAGAGATCAGAGGAGAGTTTCAGGGGTCGACTCTCCGATGCTTAAGTCAGTAAGTGACTTAAAGATATGAACTGCGTTTAGAAGCTAGAAGTGTCATACTTGGAGTATCTTGGACTAAATAGACTTTTCACCTTAAGTCAATTTTTTCATCATCAAGTATGAACATATGAAATAATACTAATCAACACATTTGCATGTTTCATTTTATCATTCATTGACATACAACCCAAACAAGATCCTAATTTTTTGAGAAAAAATAGTAATCAGTATAAATATATCAAAGAACTCAATTCAACACTCATTTGTATACAATTAGATTTTCTATTGGAATAAAACTAAAAAATCAAATAAGGGGTTAAACTACAATGAAAACAATATCTTCTATTTTTAATTGGGGTAGTTTGGTTGTTTAATAAATTCTATTAATTCTGCAACTAATAAGGGGTCTAAGTTTAATTTTTAAAATTTAAGAGGTATAAGTGTTATACACCTACAAATTTAAGATAGTTTATGTATAATATTTCAAATGTCAGGAGATTTAAGTGACAAACCTCATGAAATTTTGAGTGTAATTTTCCCAAAAAAAATGAGGAATCAAGGGAGGGAGCATGAGAGAGAAATATGAGCGGGAAAAAAATTCAGGAGTTAATCTCAACCATTGGATCAAATTTAAATAAAATTGAATAACTCGAGACCATGAAAAACAAAAATCATTTTTATTTCTCTAAGAGTTTTGAATTACCTTATACATTATTATATAGACTAGGGTTAGGATAGCCACACACACACAAAAAAAAAAAAGATATTGTGCCACTAATTATAAATTTTGTGATTTCATTTATAATTTTAAAATCATTTATGAACCTAAAAACTTATATTTCAATTCACAAAATTTATAATTTTTTTTTGTTGTAACAAACCTAAGAACTTATATTTCAACTCACAAAATTCATACAAATTGATGGTATGTCATCTCATTTCATATGACATCTTCTTCTCCAGTACAATTTCTTTATGACCATTTATTCTGAGAACAAGGCAGAAAATCAAAGCTACGGGAAAAGGTTATAACCAGCTTGCTTCCAAACCAGTAGTGAAGATGTTCAAGGAATTATTCCAATGACCCCATAGGGCTAATAGTCAAACTAATTCGAGCAAAGAGTTTAAAAAATTTGTTTTCTTAACCGAGTCTAAAAAATTGTTCAAGTTCAACTCATTTAAAAAATGAGTCAAACTTGAACAAACCCGAAATAAGTCAAACCTGAGTATTTGCACATAAATAAATTGAGCCTGTTGGACTCATTTTTTAGACAAGCCTAAAAAATTGTTTAGATTCGATTTGTTTAGAAAACGAGTCAAACTTGAATGAACAAAAAATGAGTTAAACTCAAGCCGAACTCGAGCTCGATTTAATTAACAACCCCACCCCCAGATGCAATCAAACCCGCTAGTTACACAACTAAATGCATCCCAACAGCAGACTTGAATGCACCAACAAAACATAAAGGCATTAAAAGTAGGAAGAGAATGTAAAGAGTTAAATGTTCCCACCTACCTAACGGAAAATGGGTACCAAAGAAAATTTTCCAAAAAAACGCACAATCACATTCCAATCCACTGCCCAGCACAACCCAATAGCAATGGCATCACACATGAAGGTGAATATATGGAGATGAATATCCTGATATCTTATTTAGCATTCCATATACAATATAATACAACTGATATGTATTCAACAGTGAATGAAGTAACACATGTTTTGTTATCTCAACCCATAGACAGGCTTATTCATATGATGTGTTAGTTGAACTTTGGTATCAAGAAAAAAATAGAGAAACAACTAAAAAAAACCAAAAGGAATTGTAGTATCAGGTCCAAAAGTTTTACTTTCAAATCTTGTTATTTCTCCTATATCAGAATCTTCAATCTGCACGATACCTATGTTCCCTTAATTATATGGAATTGCACACCAATCTTGTACACATGTAGGCTCCTCGATGCAGCAATTCTACAAAATCATCACCACCAACAAACTGAGTTTTTAAGCTGAACGTGCAAATCATGAATGGAAGCACTAGCAAGCAGGATCTTTTGCAAGAAGGCCAAATTTGGTAAGACATGCAGGAAATTTCATGATAGTAAAATGGGGGTTGTTTTGTTTTAGCAAAATTTATTTTCAAATTCCATTTCAAACACTTGAGTGGTTAAACTATGCTGCACTTCGTATCATTCAAACAAATACACCTCTTGGAAACACAAGGGGTTAAAAAAAAAACAGAAATACCATGAAGTAATTCAATAAAACTCACTCAACGTTCCTATCTATCAAAGGATTGATTGCATGGATAACTGCATTTACCATACAATTCTAGGAAATGATTAGTAGGTCAAATATAGTTCAATAACTAACAAATTTTGGGTCAAATTCACTACTTAGAAGCTAACAGTCCATCTACTAAATAACAACTAAACAGATCCAAAATGAAGGGAAAGGATGCGGAACTGAGTGGAATTTTAGAGTCCCCAACTTGAACAATGTGGAAATTAGTATCAGACAAAAACTTGCGAAAGCACTCACCAGATATGCAGTTGTACAGATGTATACCCCTAATCCATCAATTGTAACAGTTAGCCCCAGGCCATGGAACAAGCATAATTGACCACCAGTTTACCATCAAAACCAAAATTCTGCCAATGTTAAAGTAGCAACAATAAATACCAGCGGAAGAAAAAAAAAGGAATGCCTATAAATGTAAAAGTACAATAACAAAAACCAGCTATACAATGCCGAGAGTAAATGGTATAATCCAATTGAAGTAATGTTCTATCACCTATCAACAAAAACTAAAGGTTCGCTTTGTTATTCCAAAATCAGGACAGAGCAAGTACAAAATCAATGCAAGTTACAAAACAATTTTTTTGGGGGGGGGACTGAATCCATGATTTTATTTTATATTTCCACAGAATCTGCACAAGTGGTCAGGGTTACATTATGAGAATTTGCACAAAATGACCAGGGATCCAACTACTTTTCTGACAAAACAAAGAGAATCATCAAGGAAAGCGCATGAACAAATGTCATCTAAAGAAAATCTCTGTGTTTCACATTCAAAAGTAACCAGACCAATCAATTCTTTAAAAGAAAGTAAGGAATACTGATTTATAGTCCTGTCCTTACATAAAAAAACTTTAGTGCACAAATTTCGGCATCCACAATTCCCAATCACCTCCCCAAACTTGAATTAGAGAAAACACAATACTTGATAAGAATTATAATACATACACACCTGTGTGGAAATGAAATATTTGGTATTTGATTACTCAGAATTGGCACATGGGCCCAGTGGAAATGAGCACATGGTCCTTAATGGATGAGATACAATTGAACAATTGAAGTTTTGGGACTCAGACTGTCAGACAAAGCAGAGCTTTTGGAAAAATAGCAACTTCATTGCTGTTTCTAATTCTAATATTGAGCTGGGTACTACTGTACCGAAAGTCAGTCTACCAGGAGATAAGTTGTGTTGTGCTTAAGGTTCTCCAGTTATTAACTGTCCAGCTTTTGCTCATACGTAGATGTGGCACACTAGTGACGGGCTCCTGATATACTGAACATACAATGTCCACATAAAAAGCCTTCTTAATTCATATGCATCGTTCAGCATAATTTTCAGCATGGAACAGACCATCTACTTAGGTATCATTCTTTAGAATGCATCTTTTTACGTACATGACATGCAGATCCACCATAACAAAAACAGAGCTGGAGTTGGATAATCATCTGAATATTTTTTAGAGCTAAAAGTATACAAATCCTCCAATGTTTTTTTTTAAGAAAAAAAGGCAAGTTTGAAAAGATATAATAACAAAAACTTCGTATTCATATAGATATATAAAAAATTGCATATGCACATATATATATAGAGAGAGAGAGAGGTTATGCCAACTTACATTATACAGGTCAATCACTAATTCATCTGGATTTGGTGAGAAGGCACTGTTGACATACACAAACTTGGAAAGCAATAAAAAGGAGATCAGTGAAACAAAATCTTATGTAAATATGCATTTTAAAATGACACAATTACATAATCATCTACCAATGTCTCCCTGTGAAGTTGGCGGCGAAGAAAATCAATCACTTTAA
>CM042187.1:38299236-38311049 GCA_023539305.1 Ilex asprella
TGTCATGACTCATTTGGAGAGATCGTCCTTTACGAGGATGTCCTAGAGGCCGGGTTGAGGTTCCCGATACCCAGACCCATCTGTCAAATTCTGGGACACCTATCATTGGCTCTAAGGAGGTTGACTCCTAACAGATGGAGAGTGATCCTGACATTCTTCTCATTATGGCGGCTAGTTCATAATACTGATGTTCGTCCCCCTTTTGAGGAGTTTTTGATTTCGTATGTGCTTTTGGAGAATCCTACTCCTTATCAAGGTGGTATCATTTTGCCTCGAGGCCGGACAAGCTTATTATTAGACTACCCTCGAATTGTCACAGTTGGAAGTCTAGGTTCTTCTTCGTCGGAGACGAGTGGGCTGTTGAGGGAGACCGTGACTTAGTGCCTTCAAGGTGGGACACAGTTTCGAGGACCAAGCTAGGTAAGAATTTCACCTTTGTTTTTTATGTCTAGCTGTCATATCCCAGTGCTTACTGTGCATTTGGTTTTTCTTTGCAGCTTCACCCACATTATTTGTAGAGGAGAGTAGGCTTCACGTCGTGCGGGATCATCATTTCAAGGAGTTTTCAGCCATCATGGCTGCATCAGTTCGTCCCAAAGTCTCCCTTAGGCAGAAGAGGAAAGGTATCATATCCTTCCAATAGATTTTTTATGGTTGTGACTTTATAGGTTTGTCTTACACCAATTCCACTGGTTTCACTGTTAATAGAGCAATGGTGGAGGTTTTTATGCTTCTAGGGTGGTATTTTCCCCTCCTTCTTCTAAGAAGACGAAGTCTGATGCCCCCAACGTTTTCCAGCTGAGGTCCATTAGCCATGATAGTTTTCGGGAGGCATGACCTGGTGATGCTCCCACTTCTTCCCCGACCATGACCCTAACGTATTCCAGAGTTAGCCCTAGTATGCTTATAGGTATTAAGACTCTAGTTTAGTCTCCTATGAGAATCAAAGCTCCACTTAGCTGCCCTGCTTCTAATAGTGGTTCAGTATCCATGCTACAGGACGTGAATATGACTAAGGAGCGACTTTGGGGATTTGTGACCGCTACAGAGATCTAAGAGGTCGGCTCATGAGGTCCATAGGGCATCATTGACACTACTATGGAGAGTTTTACTATGGTATGACTTTTACTCATATTTGATTTTGTGCCTGCTTATTTTCATTCATGTCCTATTTTCTACATGTTTGTTGGTGGATGTCGATTTTCCCTACTTGTTTTCAAGGACGATGAAACTTAGAGAGACATTCATAGATCTGGCAGCAGAGAGGCAGGCAAGAGGGGCTGTTGAGGATCAGTTGGGGCTCCAAAGGCAGGTGTGAGAGGCTGTCGAGGATTAGTTGAGGTTAGCACACAAGAGAGTTGCGCCTCTTGAGACCGATCTTTTGCCGTTCCGTGAAAGGTCCTCCCAACTGGAGGCTGATAGAGAGGCTGTCTGCGTGAAAACAGAGATAGAGCTGCGAGCGTCCCGTAAAAGGGACGCTAGAGTAGAGATAGAGCAACGGATAGCTCGAGAAAGGGCTGTCGTAGTAGAGGCTGACCTTCGAGCAACTCTTGAAAGAGCTACCAAGGCAGAGACTTACTCCATTGAGATGTCGAAGAATAGGGATGTTGCTGAGTGGGCCGTGGTTGTAGCCTTTATTGATGGTTATGAAGAACTTAAAGGGAAGGTCTCAACAGTTTTTCCTGCTTTGACTTTTCTGGCTTCGTCCCCTATAAGGTACTAGGGACAGATGACGGGGAGGAAAGCTTTGATGAGAGTGGGTCAGGGAGCAGTGAATGATTTCAGGAGTGTGACTCCTTTATCTACATGTGTATTTTTTTGTTGCTAGGTTATATTCTATTTTTTTGTAAATAGTTTACAAACTTCTATGGAATGAGAGAGTTTTTGAAAAAGACAATCTTGCAAAATTTTATTTCATAATTCGAAGTAGATAACAACAAAAATTGACTAAAATAACCACAGATGATTTAGATGATGGCTACTAACTTGCCCCTACTATTGGTAGTAGCTCTTCAGGTGTTCTTCGTTCCATGGATGGGGCAGGATTTTTCCTTCAGAGTTCTAAATTCTATAGGTGCCTGGTCGAATTTTATTTCAAAATTTTTCCTTGCAAAATTTTATTTCATAATTCGAAATAGATAACAACAAAAATTGACTAAAATAACCACAGATGGTTTAGATGGTGGCTACTAACTTGCCCCTACTATTGGTAGTAGCTCTTCAGATGTTCTTCGTTCCATGGATGGGGCAAGATTTTTCCTTCAGAGTTCTAAATTCTATAGGTGCCTGGTTTTATAACTTCAATGACCATGTAGGGTCCTTGCCAGTTAGGGCCTAACTTCCCCTCCCAAGAATCCTTAATAGATAGGATGACTTTTTTGAGGACAAGGTCCTTAAGCAAGAAGGAGCGAGGTTTTACCATCGAGTTGTAATACTTAGTCATGCGACGTTTGTACTCTGCATTCTTGAGCATGCCTGTCTTACTCTCCTCCTCTACCAAGTCAAGATTAATGTTGAGACCTTCTTCATTAGTAGTAGAATCATGATGTTGAACCTTAAAGGAAAGTACCCCAATTTTGACCAGTATGACTGCCTCTGTCCCATAGGCTAAGGAGAAAGGGGTCTTACCCGTGGGGCTTCTTGGCATTTTCCGGTAAGCCCATAGCATTCCTGGGAGTTCGTCCACCCATCGCCCCTTTGCACTCTCCAATTTGGTCTTCAAGTTGCGAAGGATGGTTTTGGTGGTGACCTCTGCCAGTTTATTTGCCTAGGATGGGATGGGATAGAGTAGGGTTGCTTGATCTGTAGGTCAACACAAAAGTTGTTAAGGATTTTATTGTCAAACTGTTTGACATTATCAATTACTATGGCATGAGGAACTCCAAAACGGAAGACTATGCTCCTCTAGATGAAGTTTTTTACCTTCTAGTTTGTTTTCTAAGCTAAGGCCTCGACTTCTGTCCATTTAGTGAAGTAGTTGATGGCTATCACCACAAATTTGTACTGCCCCCAACTTATGGGTAGAGAACCTAGGATGTCGATCGCCCACATGGAGAAGGGTCACAGGCTCTGGATGGTGGTGAGCTCTTCTAGTGGCTGTTTGGGCACAATTGCGAAGCGCGGACACTTGTCACACTTCCTCATGAACTCGCGGGGCTCTCTGATCATGCTAGGCTAGTAATAGTCTTGTCTTACTACCTTGTGAGCTAATACACACCCTTCTAAGTGGTTTTCATATATCCCCTCATGGATCTCTCCTATGACATAATCTGCTTCCTAAGGGATGAGGCAGCGGAGTAGTGGTAGTGAATAACTTTTCTTATAGAGAATGTCACAAAGGATGACGGACCTAGAAGTTCTCGCTCTTATCTTTTGACTTTCACTAGGTTGTTTGGGATAACGCCTTCCTCTAGGTAGGCTCAAATAAGTGTCATCCAACTAGCTTCCCATGATGCACAGTTGACATCGTCTTCCTCTGTCTTGAACTTGCTTAGCTCTAACTGGTGGCCTATCAGTGCAGGGCCCATGAGGATGTTGGTAGATGCGAACTTGGCGAGGGCATCTGCCATGATGTTCTCTTCTCTAGGCACATGGTGAATTTAAAAGTAGGTAAACTTTTTTAACAAAGTCTGGACCACCGACAGGTACTCTTGTATTTTTTTCTCATTCACTTCAAAGTCTCCTTTCACCTGATTCACTATTAGCTGGGAATCGCTATAAGATGTCAGACAGAGGGCTTTTATCTCCATTGTAAGCTTTAAGCCTGATATGAGGGCTTCATATTTAGCTTGTTGTTTGGTATCGAAAAATGGAGAAAAACAGCGTACTTAAGTGGAATGCCATGGGGGCTGATCAGTTTCAGTCCTATGCCACCACCCTCGTTAGTGGAGGATCCACCAACATATAGTCTCCAGCATGATACAGTAGACTGAGGTGTGGGGTAGCGACGGCACTGAGGGCACCGGTGGAGGCTTCTAGCCTTAAGGTCAGGTCTTCAGGGCCTAAGATGTTGTCTCCAAGATGCCAAACTTTCTGGTGAGAGTGCCTGAGTTTGCCTTATGGTGACTTGACACACGGTGTATCAGGTAGGTAAGCACAGGGGCGCATGGTGGTTTTTCCTGTGATTGCTCAGGTAATGTAGATTCAGCTACACCGTCCACAACTGCTTGCACTAAATGCTTGCAATCGTCAACAACGGCTTGTACTGCACGTCGAACTTACTCAACTCGACGACCTATTTAAGTAGTCGGCCGAATATGTCAAGCTTTCCTAAAATTTTCTTGAGTGGTTGATCTATAACAACCACGATGGTATGGCTCTGAAAGTAGAGAAGTAGGCGCATGGCAGTGGTGACAAGTGCGAGAGCCAACTTCTCAAGCTCTGAGTATCTTACCTCCACGCCTCTATATGCCATGCTTACATAGTACACAGGATTTTGGATGCCTCTATCCTCCCTAACAAGGAAGGAGCTCATGGCAGAAGACGAGGATGAGAGGTAGAGGTACAAGGTCTCTCTTAATACAACATAGGAGAGTAAGGGGGTGTAACAAGGTAGGCTTTTAACTTTTGGAAGGCCTCTTCTGCATCTGGTCCCTACTGAAAAGATAAGGTTGGCCTCAATACCCCTTTTGTTGACCATGAAGCCTAAGAATTTTCCTGAACTAACATCGAAGACGCACTGTTCAAGGTTTAGCTTCATTCTGTATACTCTTAGGATATCGAAGGTCTCTTACAGATGTATCACGTGATCTGTTGTAGTCATGTTCTTTACCAACATGTCATTTATGTAGACCTCCATGGTCTTCCCGATCTGAGCCTAGAACATTTTTTTTACAAGATGCTAGTATGTGGCTCCAGCGTTCTTAAGTCTGAAATGCATCACCCTGTAGCAGTAAGCGTCATTCAAGGTGATGAATAAGTTTTTTTTTTGTCTGGAGGGAATATGCTAATCTGGTTGTACCCAGAGTAAGCATCTAGAAAACTCAAGAACTCGTATCCCGTAGTGGAATCAATAAGGAGACGGGTGCGTGAGAGAGGATAACTGTCTTTGGGATAGGCTTTGTTGAGCTCTGTGAAGCCCACGTAGAGGCACCACTTCCCGTTGGCTTTTGTAACCATCACCATATTTGATAGCCATTCTGGGTAGACTACCTGCCTTACTGACTCGTTTGCCAGTAATTTCTCCACTTCCTTCTCCATAGCTTGGCTTTTCTCGGTGCTTATATTCCTCAGCCTTTGACGGATCAGTTTATACCAGGTGTCTACATTGAGCCGGTGGGTGGCCATGTCAGGGTTGATGCCCTCCAGGTCTTCGTAGGACCATGTGAAGACATCCATGTTCCACCTGAGGAAGTCTATCAGATGGAATGCTTGCTCCTAGGAAAGTGAGGAGCTTATATAGATTCTCCTCTCTAGAAGGCTCTAGTCTTGCTCTGTTGGTTGAAATTCTTCTGTTGATACCCTCTCTCTAAGGTGTTGTCATTCCTCGGGTCAAATACTTTAACTTGGAGAGTCTCATGTGGTCTTCTAGCACTCATAAAGGCCACATAACATTCCTGGGCTGAGACCTGGTCTCCTCTGACTTCTCCGATCCCACTAGGGGTTAGGAAGTGGAGGAGTAATTGGTAGGTGGACGACGCTGCCCTTAGGATGTTGAGTGCAGGGAGTCCAAGAATAATATTGTAGGCAAAGAGACAGTCCAGTACTATAAAGTGCACCATGATGGTGAAACTTCTTAGCGTTGTCCCTGCTATGACTAGCAGGGTGATGAAGCCCTAGGGATAAATTTTTTCCCTTGAGAAACCAACAATGGGAGTTATAATAGGTCGTAATGTCTCCTTGCCAGGGTGGAGGCTGTCATAGGCTAGTGTGAATAGGATATCGGTTCAGTTACCGTTGTCGACCAGAATCCTTGTAACCTGGTAGTTGGCTACCATCATGGTTAAGATGAGGGGATCATCGTGAGGGAGCTGGATTCCCTTAAGATCCCTATCGGAGAAGGTGATGATCTCTTCTTCCCCATGTTGGGGTGTCTTCGTCAAGCGAGAGTTATAGGACTCTGCCTATCTAGTTTTCCTGGTGTGGGCTTTCCTAACGGAGTTGGAGTCATATCCTCGTCTTAACCCTCCGGAGATCGTCTGAATTTCTCTGAGGGGTTGCTGACGCTCTTTGTCCTCCTGATTCCTATTAGGTAGTGGGGCCTGTCCTCGACCAGCAATATACTGCCGTGATTGACCACGCTAAATAAGCTCCTTGATTTGCCTTTTTAACTCAAAGCAGTCGTTAGTGTCATGGTCATGATCACGGTGGAAGCGACAATATTAGTTTGAATTCCTACCGTTTGGGGTAGACTTCATCTTCTCTGCCAGCAGAATGTGGGGTCGTCCTGTATCTAGAATAGTATGTGCTCCATTGAGACATTGAGCAACATGAAGGCCTGTCGTTCTATTTGGGGTACAGGACCGAGGTGGTCATTAATAGTGACCCTCTGTGTCCTCTTTCGCTTGTTCTCTACCTCACGCTTGTCCTTGCGGGTGTCTTTCCTCTTCTTCTCTCCTCAAGAGGACTTACCTCGTCGGACTTTGATGACATCATCGGCATTCATGTACTTTTGTTCCCTTGACAGCACCTTGGGCATGCTAGAGGGCGGTTTCTTCAGGACAGAGAACATAAAATTGGAGAAACGCAAACCTGCAATAAAGGAGATCATGGTTACCTTGTCGTCTAGCTCCTCGATCTGGAGAGCCTCCTCGCTAAAAGTAGTGAGGTAGCTCCTAAGACTTTCATCTCGGTTCTACTTGATGGTGAGCAGGTGGGTAACCGGCTTCTGGTGTCGATATCCCCCAATTCAGTGGGAGACGAAATATTTGCTTAACTCCACAAAGGAATGGATGGAAGAAAGCTTGAGCTTCGAAAACCATTGTCGTACGGATCCTTTAAGGGTGGTAGAGAAGACTCTATACATAATTTCATCAGGCACATTGTGGAGTTGTATGAGAGATTTGTATATGTCGAGATGATCAATGGGGTCCTTGGTGCCATCAAAGATCTCAATGGCAGACATCTTAAATTTTGAGGGTAATGGATAGTTGACAACATCCGTCACAAACAGAGTGTCAGTACGCCTTACCAGGTAATCTACAGTCTCTGGCGCTTGTGCTTTAATGGTATTAAGGGCATCGCCAAGCTGATTTTTCACCTCCTTAATCTTCTCATCCCACTGGTTAGAGACATTCTCCATTGGATCATTATAGTGGCTTTCATGATCAACATATTGGTTCTTCCCTTCATCCTCCTACCCAAGATGATTGGTAGCGTGTGGAGCAGGTACATAAGGATGGGGAACATGAGAGGCGTCTACGTGCTATGGTGGGCCTCCCTAGCAAAGGGCGCCCTAGCGTTGCATCGGGGCACCTTAGCGCTGGATGCCACACTGGAGGGAGCCATGGCACCCAGAGTGGGGAGGTTGTGGTACCTCTTATATAGGAGATAGTGATGCTTTTCCAACGGGTTAAGGGGCGACGCCTCTTGAGGCGAGCATCAGTTGAAGAATTTGCTAGTTTTGTCTCACCAACAATTGTATAGTCTCTAATAGTTGTTGTCTGACCACATGATTCGTCGCAGTAGATGGTTTTGCTGGCAGAGGCGGAAGTGGGGCCTCCTCCCGATGAGCTAGGTCGTTGTCTTCAGGTTGTTGGTTCATCGACCTGGTTTGTGATTGCCATTGATTTGAAGGAAAATAGTGAGGTAGTAGAAAACTCAATCGTTTCCCACAGACGATGTCAAACTGATAATGCACAAAACAGGCTTATGCACAATCAACAGTCGAGTGTACAATTCAGAATAATCAATGAACCAATCAATAAAATAATAAATAACAAAAGACAAATATTGGGTCAACACACAGATGTATAGTAGTTCGATCAAGGAGACCTATTCCACTTCCGAAGGTGGCAACGGTTGCCAGAGACTTTTATTAATAAAGTAAGGTGTGTGAGAGAGAGAGAACAAATGTAAGCTCTGAGAGAGCTTGACTAGCTAAGAGAGAGAAATAACTATGTGAAGGGTGTGTAGAGAGAGATGTTCCTCTCATGGAAAGGGTTTACAATTTTTAGACACAGAGCATTGGTTGAGACAGTGACGTGATGAATAGGTGCCTAATCATTCGAGGAAGATAAGTACAACTAGGAAGGTATAGTTAAAGATAGTCTTCATCTAAGAGAGTAACTATCCCGGTAATTGTTCCCCACCTGCAATAATTCTTCGAGACTCTTTGGATTTTGATCTGAGTCGAATTCATGAACTGAGTTTGGCCTACTTTTTAGTTGATTTAAGTTTATTTAATTAATTGGGTCTGACTCAAGTGAATCTGGGCTCATCAATTGTCACATGTTTAGTATGGTTTTTGTTTCACCCTATACTGTTGACACAGAAGCTACACCAACTAAAAGAAAATGAATGAAGGAAGAATACATTAGGATTAGAAAGACTAGAAACATTCTAGATCGATAGGAGTAATCAGTTGTCATCAGATTTGGTTTGTTTATGACATCAATCTCGAGTGGACTTTTAACAAGCTGACTGAGTCCGAGCAAGTTGGTCCGTTGTGCCATTCTACTCTCTTTTTATGATTCAAGTAGAGGTATCAAAATCTAAAACGATTCATAAATATTACATGAACACGATACGAAATTAGAAAATTTAAATCTTTCTTAACCCACCTGTTTCGTAAACGAGTGGACCAATTAAAACAAAAATAATGCTCAATATGCCAGAGCGAACCTCTGCGAAAGAAAATAGTGGTCGTTATGATTAATAAATAAATTAAGTATGGGTGAAACCAATTAAAAAAATACAAGACACGATTCGTTTATATACCGCTTATACATAATTCATATATTGCCAGAACCCGATATAACAAAATTCATTAAATATGAATTAATAAATAAATCAAGTGTAAGTGAAATATTTTTTAAAACGAACGCATTAAGACCCGATACGATTCACAAGTCTAAATCCATGGTGCAGGGCTCAATGCCATTTTGGGTAAGCAGTTTAAGTCCAAGGTAGAGGGCTTGAGCCGACTTGCTGGCAATGGATGGATCGTTTACAACCCTGTCAGTTCATTTTTTGATGGGCCAATGAAACTTGATCTACGGTGATTGGCCCACATAGGCCCAACTTTGCTTAATTACATTCTTACACGCTATAACATGATTACAAATCGATATGGCATTAATATGTTTTGGTTGGAGGCTAATTCTCTTGAAGGCACATATGGACTGTCATGTCATTATTGTAATTAGAGTAATATTATTCTAACCTAATTTATTTATTTAATTTATTGACATAATTCACTATATCATTGGATTGTCTGCGGGTCCTAACAAATATTTGAATTTAGTATTAATTCAACAGTTATAATAAAATTATATTATTAAATTAAATTTTTAAGACTAAATAACATTACTCTTATAATTATTATTTGACTTCTTTTGTGTTTGAAAATGTAAAAGTCATTTGCTAACATTTATCATTCAACACCATGTTTTCAAGAAAACCATGCAAACTGTTTTGAAATCTATATTACATTATATAGCAAATAAATTAGATGAGAGGGACTTTGGGAGGTATTCTCTCCTTATTCTCATAATTTTTTTAATTTTAATTTATTTTAATGAATTCAATCCAATTATATTTCATTATGTGACATAACCACTTCTCCATTAACTAATAATAACTCCTCATTTAATTTTTTTTTTTTTAAAAATACTTTCTAACACCCAAGTTTTTTTATTATTTGTATAACTTCTTTACTCTTTAAATGGTGGGGTAAAACCACATAAGAGAGAAAAAGATAATTTCATACATCGCATGGGTGTCACTAATATAGTATACTAAGGGTAACCCGTGTTTAAAAGCACGGTGTAATGTGAAAGGTTTTGAAAGGAATGTTGGTGACCATTAGATGAATTTATTTGAGACTGTCGAATAAACTTATTAAAATTTGTAATGTTTTATATTATAGATATATAACACTTTACAATAAACTGCAGTCTAATAACCATCTAAAATTAAAGTCGTTTGGGATATAAAATTTAGGAGGAATGATACTTTATACCTTGAAATATATTAAAATTCTTAATTTATGCCCTAAAAGAAAAATTTTTTATATTGATCCCTCAATCAAATAAAAAAAATGTAATCCAAAATCACGCGTACATTGCTTTTAGAACATACCACATTGCTATCTTTTTATTTATTGAAGATACCATGAGAGTGTTTTAATATTTTAATATGCAAATTAATCGTCCAAGGTGCAAATGTCATTTGTCCTAAATTAACCAAACTTACTCACCTAGCATAAGGTACATGTGAAGATATCTTCCGATGTACCCAAAAAAAAAAAAAGTACACGTGAAGATTAAACTGGTAATCTTCGCCGTTAGGGGAGGAAATTCGTTTTCTGCTAAAGAACGGTGTGAATTTTTTGGACTTCAAAAATTATGTCTTATTTTGATCCACCCACTCTCTAATGTAAAACTGGAAGTACAATTTAAATATTTATAATATAAAACATGACGGCTTCAACAAACAAATTTAACGGTCTCAAATCAATTCATCTAACGATCACTATTATCCCTCCATCTTCTCCCAAAATTCATCATTTTTCACCCACAATTTTTTTTTCAAAAATCTGATATCATTAGTCACCTCACCTGCTAGACATGATAGGAATCATATGATAAACACAGCGAAATTTAAAAATAATTATTTGATTCCTCATGCCAAGATATATTCATGTTTAATACAAACCGATAAACTTTACACCTATAGAGAAGATTAAAGGTTACATCTAGAAGCGTGCCTTTAACAGTGTTCAAGCATTCTCAAGCAATTTTCAAACATTCTTAAATCTTCAAATCTAAATTTGATCTTTACCCCAAGCCTCGCAAACGTTTGGCTTCTATCGGTATCCATACGAATTGACAAACTTGAAGTATCTACTTCAACCATTGATAAACTAGTACAAAAAATTGTTATATCTATATAATATCCACCTCTTACATAAAGATATTTATAGAACTTTAAAGGCTCTAATCCTAGTTTGGGTCAAATGTAATTATTTTATAATTATATATAACCCCTTTATTATCTATTAATTGTAATAAAGTCCATAATTAACTCTTAATTAGGTTTTTACCTCAATTAACTCTTAATCAGTTGTCTCTCTTTTATCCTTTAGTTTCCAATCAATTTTATTGTGTGTGACCCTATAGGTTCAAGCATACCCGGTTGTAGGCATTCGATACTAACTACAAGTAGCATCTCAAATTAGAACTCTTTCTAATTTAACTTGAATTAGAACTCTTCTAATTCTCCATTTATGAAGAAAAATTAATATATATTTATATTAATTTCATTCTTCGGGCTACTACTAATCATGAGTGACACCTAGTAGCATGTCATAATCAACCTTCGGATAGCACGAAGTAGGTAAAGAACTCATTCAATTTATAGTTATCATGCAATTCAATTCTTCTATCACACAATGTCCCAATTGAATTACTAGGGTATGAAATTACTCTTAAACCTCTAATTCAATCTTATGTGTTTGATCTTAGGACTATGACTCTTAATGATCAATTAGAAACTCTTTTTGAATTGTCATTCTGCCTTGGCCAAGGACTCTTTGAATCATATCCCAGAAGATCACATAAGACATTCTCTCTTTAATTATTAAGGATGATAGATTTTATGTTGTACACTTATAAATCTCCATGCATGTCTAACTATGTCCAACAATACATATC
>CM042187.1:38311449-38326736 GCA_023539305.1 Ilex asprella
CTTGCTACTTCTTTCTCTCCGCTACTCATCCACAAGCATCATCCCACACGGGTACACACTGTTTATCTCTCTCTGTCTCTATCTCTTTTTTGTTTCTATATCGAAGGTCTTCAACACAATGCTCGGGAGGTGTTTGACAAAATACCAAAAAGGTAACCAAATTCCCCTAACTTTTGTGCACCACAACTCTCTGCGCACACAAACACACTCCCAGTTGCTACCCTCTCTCTTGCTGCAATTTCTCTTTGTAGCTGTTATTGTCGGAACTTCCGCACAGCCACACCCACCCACCTGATTTTACACACATCATCCTTATTTTTTTGGTGAAGGATTTAGCAATTAGAGTCCTATGATTTCACACTCATCTTCGACATGTATTGTCTTTACGACACCCAATTCGCAAACTTACAAATTGTATAGTTCATAGTTATGTATCCTTGGGAATAATTTAATGTAGTGGAAAGTTAATTTTTTTAGTATACTGCTCATTATTGCAGCATTTTGGTTGATATCCCCTCTGTAATGACATTAACATCATGTTGTAAATTTAGTTTCTATTTTGTGGATTCCAAGTGCATTGGATAGAAAAATAAGTTTATATATCTAAGGAACTATTTTATATTTTTTAAATTAGGAAAAGAATATGGTATCACTATCAGCACTGTATTAAAAATTTTAACTTTTTAAGGAAGATGTAAATTATAACTTGCAAATGCATAAATCGAACTGATCTGAAAATATTATGATCGACATAAAAATTATAATTTTTAAAAATAATTATAACTTTCAAAAATCAAGTTATTACTCCTAAATGAAAGTTACAACTATTTAAAAATAGATTATATTTCTCTCAACAGGCGGCGCTGAACCAATACAGGGCCCTTAGGAGAAAATATTTGGAGGGTCCTAAAGGCTATGAAATAAAATAATATAGATACGACAAAATAAATATTAAAATATTAAAATTTAATTATTTAAAAATTATTTTTCTTATATTTGAGGTGTAAATCTACCTTGGGGTATGCAAGGTGTGGGAGGGGTCATGGCCCCACCTTCAAGCCTCTCTTAAGTTCCGTCTGTGTGTGTAGGACAAATGAGGCGGTCAAATTTGACCCGTTTTCAACCCGTGCGTTGAATTGAACATTCAAATTTGGAAAAAGCAGGAGAGCCTTTTAGAAACCAGATCCACTTTTTCTCTCTCCCCTCCCGTGGAATCACAAGCAAAAGCAACCGAACAAAAAACAAAAAGTACGTGGCGCACAGCCACCGCAAGCATTAAAACCCCACCAAACACAGAGTCCACACAACTCCCACTCCCCACCCAGCATATTCCTCCGAATGTACCCTTCAATAATGTTACCTATGTTTATAATATATTATATTGTGTTGATGCTCAAAACTAGGGATTCAGCTTCTCTGCTGTCGATCAAAATAGAGATGTTTTGTACCAAAACAACGTCTTTCTTTTTAACAAAATAGTGTTATTTTAGCATAAAACGATGTTATTTTAATCAACAATATCTCTACCGATAATTTTCTAACTGCAAAAAATCATCACCCCAAAACTAGAGTGTATTTTTCTCATGAATCTTGATCACCCATTGTTTTTTATCAATTGAAATTAGGCGTCTTTTCAATTTTCTACTACACATATAAGCATTATTGAGATAGTCCGAACATCGTGAAACTACTCACATACTTGAGAGTTCAATATGAGAAATTTAATAATTAAGGGTATAAAGTGAAAAAAATGGTGATAGTTTAAGGGGTGTAAACGTAATTTATTATTATTATTTTTGTAAAAAATTACTCCATTGACACTATAGAAAGACTATATTGCAACACTTTTGATACATTAAAAATACAATGTAAAAAAAATAATCTTTAAAGATATAAAATTAAAAAAAAATTAAGGTATAAAGTACAATTCTCCCCCTACTTTAAGAGAAAAGACATTATTAAAAGTTTATTATTTGTATGATCATTAATTATAAATAAATAAAGATAAAATTTACGGTCGAAAATGACTTTGGTTGGGAGTAATGCATATTAATCAAAATGAACGGTTTGTGTTAATTTCATAGTGGGCCATTTTAGTGACCCACTACCCCCAAAAAAAAAAAAACTGTATTGAGGATGGTGAGGTGGCAGAGTACAGTAACAAGCCCTTCTCTCTAGTCAAGCGGCGGCCCCAAGGATGATGATGAGGCAAGGGAAGAACACGCGCACACGAGGAGAGTGACGTTAAAGCTCCACCACTTTTTGCCGTACAGTGTGTGGTTGCCTAGTCAGGCATGAATCAGATTGTCACCTCTGCGTAAAGTAGTGATCTGAATCCCCTGTTGTACAGTAACGATGTTGTTTTCCAAAACGACAACATTTTATATGTAAAATGGCGTCGTTTTAACTGTAAAATGAAATTATTTTGAAGAACAACACATGCATAGCAGAGGAGCTATGCTCGTTAAGCAGTAGGATTTGCTAGGACATTGAGAGTTTATTGATCCAAAGTTTAATATAAATATCTAGAACTCATATCCGGGAATTCATCCGTATCAATTAATCGTGTGGTGTAGTATCATTTGTTATTCTCTTTAAGCACCCTTCTTTTGTTTGAGTTATGTTTCCGTTACTTCAATACCATCAGTCCATCATTTTTTAAGTGCGAGCAACCATCATTTTTTAAATTTTTTTAGTAGCATTTCCATGACTTCAATACTATGAATTTATCACTTTTTTAAGAGTTCACTAAAAATTGTTAGTCATTGACTCTGATACTACTTGGTGAGAGACTAAGAGTTCATTGATTAAAAGGGCAATACACTTCTGAAAAAAAATATTATATAACTCAAATAAAATTCATACCCACTTAAAAATTTAAATATATAAATAGTGATGTCAAACATGTCTGGTTAAATAGTTACGTGTCGGGTTAAACGGGTAACGGATGAAAAAAAGTAAACTCGTACACGACCCGTTTAATAAATTGGTGAAAAATCTCAACACGAACACGATACGTTTAATAAACGATTAGCACGACATGACTTATTTAACATGTTTAATATTAAAAAAAAATTATTAACAAATTTTAATGCACTACTTTTTTTATTATCAATTGTACTTACCTCAAAAAAGAAGAATTTTAGTCAAATCTCATAAAAATGAGACTTGAACGCTTAAAAACAAAAGACAAGAGGTTATTGTCTTTTATAGGCAACTCAACTCTCCCTCATCTCCCCTCATTTGTTAACGTGGAACAAAAATAAAAAGCATTTATTTGTATGTCTTTGAAGTGCTTCTCAACCCCCCTTTTTGTCTTTGAACTAGTACTTTAATTTTTTTTTTGTATTGATTTATTTTTTTCTTTTTTCTTGCTAATTTTTTAAAATAATTATTAATTTATTGTTATATTAATTTTATTTATACAGGTAAATGTGTGATAAATGGTTTGACAGATCTCACCCGAACACAATTCATTTTATTAAACGTGTTTAGTGTGTCAACTCGTTTATCACCCAAACTCATTAAGATCTCACATAAACCTGTTTAATTTGTATTAATTAATTGTATCGTGTCAAATTTTGACGGCCCTATATATAAGTGATGAGCCCATTAGCAATATATTACAATATTTTTACTTGTTCTTCTATTTGATTAGAAATATTTACACATACAATTCACTCTGTCGCATCAGAGTTAATATCTGATGTTCGTGGATGAACTTTTGAAAAAGTGGGGTACGTGGAGTATTGAGAGTGACATACACGCATATAACATAGGCGTGGAGCATGCACCGTTTTCATGCTTGGCCTCATTTTTATTTTGAAGACCTCCCCAAATTGAATTGTTTTCAACTTTTTCAAACCATGGATCTCGTCCGGGCACAGGAATATCAAACGCATATACCGTGGTCGACACCATAATAATAATAATAATAATATTATTATTATTATTATTATTATTTTAAAACAATAATAATTTTATTAATTTAAAATATCTACAAGGAAAGAAATCATGATGAAAATTAAGTGTCTTTTCTTGTCATACATTAAATATCGAAACAAAACGAACATTTTTAACTAAGTAATGTGATCACTATCATATTTTAACCGAATAAAATTATTTAAAATTATTTTATTTTCATAATTTATTGAATTATTCACATAGTGATTTCTAATATTAATTAAAACCCATTATCGATTCAATGTCAAGTAAATTAATAAATTTCATTCAAATAACATTGGATCAGTAAGTTTTGTCAAATTTTTTCAATAGGCTCGACTGATTCAATGGTCCACACTTATTTGGAATGTGTGATCTCAAATTGCAACCCAAGTAACTGTGGATCATTGAATTAGTGAATCGCATCAACTTTTTTCAATAGAGTAATACTACTCCGACTCTAAAAATTGTCACTATTTGTTAATTCAATTAATCACTATTATTGATTTTAATGTGGGTTAAACATTTATTTAGATTCATTATTTATTAAATGATCATAATCAATGGAGTCGGCAAAATGGCATTAATTCTTTGGAGTGCAAACAATATTTCTCTTTTGTAATATGATTCACTAATCCAATGGTGCACATTAATTTAGGGTATGCATTTTTCTTTTTTTTTTTAATAATATTATTTTACCTTAAAATTTTGACATAATTTACTGATATAATTTAATTATAATCATTAGATTAAATTAAATTAAATTTTAATATTTAATAGTTTTCATAATTAATCTAATGACTATTAAATTAAATTAATAAATTAGGTTAATAGGTCCTAATGGCATTGCTCCACTCTTTTTCGATTTAACCATGGGAGTCGGCGCCACCAGACTCTATAAATAACTGTCACGACTAGAAGGTCCTCCAAGTATCAGAATCTTCAACTTCCTCTCTCTCTCTCTTTCTTCTCCATTCTCGTCACTTCGCTATCATGAAGCTAGACACAGTCCATGAAGGCGGTGACTTGCGCAGAACCATCGAAGTAACCGTCGTCCAGCGCCAGCCACCACAACTTCCACCGGTAACAAAATTCTCTCCGGTGGCCGACGACTCGGAGACCACCGGCGAAGAGCTTTATATTCCGCCTCTCAACTTCGCAATGGTCGATAATGGCATTTTTAGGTCTGGTTTCCCTGACTACCCCAACTTCGCCTTTTTACAAACCCTCGGCCTCCGTTCCATCATGTAAGTTATTTGTATTTGTGCTTTGGAAGTGTTGAAGCTGTGTAATGTTTGAAGAGAGAATTGAGAATTTTAGGGTTCTGGTGTGTGCCTTTCATGTTTCAGATATCTGTGTCCGGAACCGTATCCGGAGGCGAACATAGAGTTTTTGAAGTCAAATGGTATTGAATTGTTTCAGTTCGGGATCGAAGGGTGTAAGGTACGCTTTTTTGTTTCATTGAATTGGCTTTTTTTAATTATGATTCTACTGGTTTTTCAGTTATACTTATTTCGCTGACTTTAGTTTGTGTCTCTCGATTGTGTCGGGTCAGACAAGTTTGTGTCGAGTTTTAGCGAATTTGTGTAAAAAAATATTCTATTTATGCCCAATTTTTTTATTAATTCGTGTTCAACGTTTCATATCATGTTGAGTTCATGTTGTATATGAACTATGTATAATTATTATATAAATGACAGTGTCTTATATTTTTTTTAGCTTCAATTATACACGATTTCTTTATTAATTGTGTTGTATAAGGTCAATTCGGTCACGCTACAAGTAGTTTAAAAAAAATTCAAACCCTCTAATTTATCTTTAACGGAAGGTGTGATTTTTTGACACCCTAATACTTTGCATTATCACACCTATTTGATTTGATTGGTCGAGGCAGAGAATTTGAGATTTGAGTCTCTTGTGGGGGTATTTGAGTGATTAGCAAAATAGTGTGTTTTACTTCAATCACTTGAAGCTGTTTTAAGACTGTGGGCATAATTTTTGCAAAATTGAATTCTTAAGAGCCAAGTAATGTTTTTTTTTTCTGTCAATTTTATCTTTATTTTTACACTTAATCTGAATTTTTTGTTTAATTGCGTACTTAATAGTTTGTTAACAATGAAAAGTGTGGTGACATGAATCAAAGTAGCTCGGGCGAAATCCCCAAAGAAAGGAAGCCCCAGTTCTGAAAGCAATAAAAGATTTTGATTTATGGACTGAGTGCTCGGATATCATGCCCCCGCAACTATGGAGAGCTCTTCCTCCCTTAAGGGCTATTGATCATCAAGAAATTGAGGTGGTACAACCACCAGTTTTTAAATACAACATATGCAAATCTATTATCTGCCGTAATTTATGCAATACAAGGGCACACTACTTTAGCAATTTTGATATAAGAAATTATTCTTTGACTTTGCAAAGTTCTGATAATCAAAGAATAACATCGATATACAATTGGCTGTTATGATCACACTTACTTATTGGTAAATTGATTCTGGAATTTGTAGTGGGTAAGTAACTGCTCAAAAGTAATGTCTCAAGCATTTTATGCTGTCGAATTCGAAGGATGTGAGGTTTATTGCAAGTAGCAAAGTTTGATGTCTCATTTTTATGCAGTTGATGGTTTGTATGTTCTTATATTTTGTGCCCTTCAATAGTTTGCGAGCTTTAAGTTATATTGTTAAAGCTATATAAAGTTGAAAGGTGAAGTTGGTGCCTTCTCTTTTTAGTGTTAACAGGTGGTTAAAGTTGGAGCGACACTTTAGTTATATTATTATTCGATTGTTAAATGCTATTTGGATCTCCCTGCAACATTGCTCCGTTCAATTTTGTTAGTCTGCCTACTTTTCTAGATTAATTTTTCGTTCTTGAATATTAATTTGAATGACAATAGGGGATCGAAAATCTTACACAACGATGGTAGGAGTTATATTTTGGTTGTTGCATAACATCATTGCTTGAATTTTGGAAGAATTTGTCTTACAGGAAAGATTCATTAATTCTACTAATCAGCATCCGAATTTTTTTGCCCAGGAACCTTTTGTGAATATTCCAGAGGATACAATTCGTGAAGCACTAAAAGCAGTCCTTGGTATGATTATTTATTCCAAGTGCTTTGTTATTTAATTTCTCATGAAAATAAAAGTGTGAGAGTTATTATTTAATTTAACTATCTGCGTCGCAGATGTGAGGAATCAGCCGCTGTTGATCCATTGCAAGCGGGGAAAGGTATGCGTTTATTAGTTCACTTGTAACATCCTCCCAAAGTTCAGAGTATTAAAGCCTTGACTTTTGAATAGGTAGTGACTGTTGTTTTTGCTCTTGTTGTGCAGCATCGAACTGGTTGTTTGGTGGGATGCTTGAGAAAACTGCAGAGATGGTGCCTAACTTCAGTTTTTGACGAGTACCAGCGCTTTGCAGCTGCCAAAGCTAGAGTTTCCGATCAGAGGTTTATGGAGTTATTCGACGTGTCTAGCTTCAAGCATCTGCCAATCTCATTCTCATGTTTAAAGAGGTAAACGACCCCAAAGAGTTGAAAAGCTTTTGCTTCCTTCGATTATTCTGACGAAAGAGTATTTTAGCTCCTGCTTTGGATTGGAATAAACTGGAAAACGGCGATGATTTCCTGCAATGCATTTCACCCGTGAAGCGCTAATAAAAGTATTTATCAGCATCTCTTTGCTTTGAGGTCCCGCCCCCAAATTTTTGTTATCCTCTTTTATTCTCTATATTCATTTGCTTAGCGGCTTTTTACCTACCTATGTTTTGCTACATAAAAATGATTGATGTCTGTGTGGTTTTATCCCCTTCTAAGTTCCACAGCATGGTCAAGAGCATTTAGTACAATGCTGATATTATATTTGGGATACATATCTGGATTCGAGCTCTTTTCTTTTTTTTTTTTTAGGAAGGGGGGGGGGTTAGTTGGGGGCAAGGCATGTTGATAATATCTTTTATCCGTTGGAGAAATCATCAAAACGCGCGTAAACTAGAGAAATCCTCAGATGCTCCTTAACAAAGACTTGGGTCATAGTTAGACTTTAATCTCACTAAATTGTTAGAAACAAATCGACAATCTACTCTTTGTAACCCTTCATGCTGATGGACTATACGATTTGGTGGTTTACCTATACTGATATTTTACCAATTAACTTGTCATGCTCGTTTTCTCGGCTTTGATTTTCACTTGCATTTATTGTTATTGTCAGAGGATCATATATATTATCCCTAAGAGGTGGCCGAAAATAGGTATTTCAACCCTCTGAATTCACGGGGTTAGATTTTTGGGTTGTCTTGCATTCAAGGGTGACAACTTAAATCAGATTCTTTCTAGACATGTTGCAATAACATGAGTCTTGTTCACTTGACTATCTTATAAGTAATGAAATATCAATAATAAAATAAATACATCTCTATTCCAAAAATGATGACAAATTGAATACTTCAAAATATTATTCGGAAACATCAAAATAGTTGCTCATATTGTAGATATAATCTGAAGTGTTCAAATACTAATTTCTGACTTCTACCCTGCCGACAATTCCAATCAACAGATTAATTTGTGCGACATTCCTCTTAAAATATGAACTTTCATATTGTCACAACTAATAATCAAGTCAAGCTACTTAGATTTGGACCAGAGTTTAATTCATTTTGGGCTCAACTTGTAAAATTTTTAAGCTTATTTTTCTCAACTCGTTTATATGTAAAATAGTAAAATTATTTATGCTTGACCCGAGTTTAGAATTCAAGTCCAGCTCAAACAATTTTTTTAATCCGTTTAGAAAATACAAGCTCAACTCGATTATCAACCCTATTATCACCCGGCTAAAATGGTAGTGAAAAAAAAATTGAAGGAAAGATTTTCCTTCGGGTTCACCAAATCTCTCACCCACCCCAAAATTGGAGGAAAAAAGTTAAAAAAAATAACCGTTCATTTATACAAGAACATTTTCAACCATTACTCAAATTTAAATTAATATTTTAGTAAAACACTTGATTTGATACAAATAACTCCAATGAACAAACTCAAATTTAAAGGAGAAAATCAAATTTAAATGAGGACACACCTAAATTTAAAAGAGAGTAAAGATTACAATTGAATATTTATAAAAAAGTACAATCTCACCATTAAAGATTTGAGTAATAATTTGAGTAAAAAATTAAATCTCCCTTAATTTGATATAAATTTGAATCAAGGTTGGAGCAATTTTTTATACTTTTTTACTCAAATTTAAACCTGAATCTAAATTTGAGTAAAAAGTTGGAGATGGCCTTAAGTAAAGATGTGATGATCAAATATATAGGAGCAAATTTTCCTTCCATTTCATCCACACAAGACACGAAAAAAGAAATGCTTCTCAGTGCATGGGCAATATTACCATCGAAAACAAGGCCATAATCTATACCTGGCCACAAAATGGAACTGGAATTGATATACACTAGCACTTACAGAATTGAATCAGCATACTGCGTGCATCGATAGAACCTTACATTCATTCCACAGTTCACTCTTCACAGATATCGAATAAAGGCACAACAATGGCAACAAAGCTAGTCCCATGGTCTCAACCGAGTCTCGCGTCAGCAGTCACTTAAACCGGAAGAAAAAAAAATACTATATTTTGAAGCAGATATTGAAGGTTATTCTGATAAAGAATAGTCAAGAACACATACATTTACAAATCAAAGATACATATGTGATTAAGTAAAATGAAGTATACATGATGCAATAAAGCCTGAAGCAATTATTATTACTTGAACCCGTGTTAGAACATGTTGGTTTTCACCTCAGGAGCAACCTCTATCTGGAGTTTAAATAAAGTCCAGTCTCTACCTATAAGACCCAAAAAGCTATTGACAGACTTTCCAAGTGAAAGCCAAACCTTGTATCTTCTTTCCAGATTCCTATTATTTGATCTAAAGTGTTTAAGTGAAGCAAAACTTTCGGTCAATGCCCACAATTGAGGTTCTGACCAATATGGTGTTGATAGAACTCCTCATTTCTGTCCTATATGGTGTTGAGAAAACTCACCTCATCACCAACTCTTCTGGGAACGAGGAATGAAATTCAAGTTTTGTTTTCAAATTTGTGTCTTCAATGGAGCTATAGGGCCGTCTTCAAAAACATATAAACAAGACGTTTGGCTTGGTGTCATG
Source organism: Ilex asprella (assembly GCA_023539305.1). Lineage (NCBI taxonomy): Eukaryota > Viridiplantae > Streptophyta > Magnoliopsida > Aquifoliales > Aquifoliaceae > Ilex > Ilex asprella. The sequence goes on from CM042187.1 coordinate 38,321,548, forward strand.
GCAAGTGAAACGGCCCAATCTGGAGACAAGGCTATACAACATGGAAGAAAGAAACCAAATTACCATCACATAAAAGTAAAAGCCAAATCTCGAACCTTAAATGTGGTTGTATTGTAATTTTACAATGCGAGGTGCAATAGCAGCGCAATCGACCTTTTCCAGCAGAGTTGTGTCACTAGCTTTGGTTTTTTTTTTCTTTTGTAAAAAGAGGGAAGGGGAGGTTGGGTGGGTAGTCAGACATTACGGTTTACATTCTAACCAAAAATGGGGGAAAAAAAGGTAATCAAGAATCTGTATATGGTGAATCAGAATTTATGCAGGAGGACAAGAAGCAAAAATCTTACAATATCAATTTCTTGAAAATCAGCACCACAGATCCAACATCTGCATGATGAAAACTGAAAAGAATATAATATAATGACTTATCCATGAGCTGCAGTACTTATATAAACATGCGGGTAAATTTACAACTACACTTTTTACCAGCCGTCTAAAATATGAAGCAGCAGAAACTAAAAGAGGACAAGGGTAGAGCACAACATCCAACAGAATATTTTTCGCCCTTCATTTATTTCTTTTTGAAAAGATCAAACTGTAAACTATAATTAGAATGTTAATAGTAAACAAGAAGATATGCATTCACCACATTTCCATTCCCACCTCCAATGGTCCGCAGACAATATGTCACCGAATGAATGAAGAAGGAAAACATGGAACTAACACACATTTTGGTCATTCTATCTATATCTACAATTGAGACGTCACACCCCCAAAAAACAAAAAAGAAAGAAAAAAATCCAATATCTTCAATTACTTACAAATCTGTTTAATGCTCGAAGGGAGGTCTGCAACAAAATATGAATAGCATTTGCCTGAATAACCTGAAACGCAAGCCACACAATTGTATCATATATCTGCAGCACAAAGTGACAAGGGCCTTCTAGTCGGTCATAGTAAGTTCAACCACGCAAGGGTAAGGGTGGAATCAGAGTAGAAGATATTGCTACACATATGTAACATTTCATGCTAGCATGTTAAAGCATATATAGTCTACCAGTGAGTGTAAATAAGTAAAAATGACCAGCAGTAAAAGTAGACTCAGCCATAAATTATACCTATTACTTTGTATACCCCTTTGACTCAAACATATTACATGGTAGACAAAATTATGGAATTCAAGCTCCAACACTGCTCTCCACTACTGATAAAAAAGAGACACAGGACAAGATCATAACTAAGCTAGATAATTTCAAGCTCCCACCTGAAGTCAAGCAGGAGAAGATCTCTTAAGTAGACACATCGGCATATCACAATTTAATGGGGGCCAGAAAAATAAATCATGTAAATTGAGTGAATACCTACATGCTCTATTTATTATAGCCCACTTCTAACATCAAATGACGATAGCTACGTCCACGTATAACTCGTTGCAAGAGGTACCGCAGTGAGTTCTGAATGCTCATTTGCATCCGCTCCTGGACAAGCCTGCAGCATAAGTAAATGTGAACGCCCTCTAATGCTGTATAAAGTCAATCCGACAATATACAGGTTTCTTACCATCTCACAAGGCATCTCTGAATGCCTCGAGATATGGGACGCATGAAGGATGGATCACGTTGAGCATACAGCAAACCAACCTGGAAAGATTGTAAAAGAGGAAACCATGCATTTAAAATTATCCCACTCTTAAAATAAACTGGAAATAATTCTGCCCCTTCCTCGAAAGTTCAGAGAAGTGTTGAAAATATCATGTCTATATTTTAGGACATGGAGTTTTCTAGGACCATATTTTTAGTTAACAAAGAAAAATCCAAATATGAAACCAATAACTGGGATGTAGTGTTGCCAGAGTTCAGCCAAAAGTTTTGTTAAAAGACCGACTTGAGCAAAAAAAACCATGCAAATTTGAAAATATAGGAACCAATACAAATATCAAAGCTCAAGACAGATGGAAAACAATGTGGAATATTAAGAAGAAAAAAAAGGGAGTACCTCTAGCAATGCAACAGCAGAAGGATCATCCAGGATCTCAAGGCTGCAATCAGCTAGGTAATTAATCTGCACCAAGTAGAGTAGGGATAAAATCCACAAATTGGTAGAACTGACCTACGATAAATATGCAGAGTTACTCTATGGCAATCCAAAACACTTAAAATCCGGGTCACAAAAACAAACACAAAGCAATCATATGTAAGACTTGCTACACCTAGACGGCAGATGAAAGTCAGTGGTTTTTCACAGGATTAATAGAGTACTAACTTCGGATACGAATTCTTTTTAATTCCTTTTTCTTTCTGCTAAGCAATTCGACTACATATTTGTTATTTTACCAGTATAGATACCATTAAAAACAGTGATGTCAAGCACATACGTACACATATCAAACAACGGTTAACAGTAAAAAACTCAGAAAAAAGAAATTACAACAAAACTCAACTCAACAAAAACTTCTCCCAACTCTGTGGAGTCTGCTACATGAATCCTATTCCTCAGTTGTGCTCCATCAAGGACCAATATTTATGTTACATCACAAGCTGTCATATCCTTTTTTACTATCTCATCAAGTTAATTTCAATTGACCTCTACCTTCATTATTACCATCAACAGGTACCGCATCACTCCTCCTCAATAGTGCAATAATAGATAATAGGTCTTCTATAAATAAATACAAACCATCTAAGCAGGTTCTCTCATAATTTCTCTCTTTTTGGTGTTATTTCTACCGTTTCACGGATATCCTCATTCCTAACTTTATCTTTTCTGGTTTTACCGCATATACATATCAACATGCTCTTCCTTCTCAACAAAGATTGTGGAGGCAGAATCATAATTACTAACCTATGAACAATAATCACTTGATTGAGTACAAACATTGAGCAAATTTTTTTCAAAATTTTAGCTAGAATAAGGCCAATACAACATCAGCCTCCACTGAAATAAAATAGAGATCATGAAGAAGAAAGATACCCCAAATTCTGTATTGACAAGAGACTGAACAAAGTCCATTAGTTGAAGCTTAGCCCACTCATAACGCAGGGAAGGATTGTCTATGCGTGGAGGATGCCTCCAAGGAGCTCCGAAACGTAGTTTATCTTTCAAAAAATTTCCCTTTTGCACATCAACGGCAAATTTTTGCAAGAGTGACAATGCTTCATCCATGGCAGGATTAACCACAGTTACCTATAATGGAATGATAAGAACAAGAAGCAAGGGCAAGCAAAGTTCCAAATAAAAGAATACCAACATTATTCTTTTTATAATTTCTAGACAACAAAGGACAAATCTTTCTTTTTCCTTCTTTTGTGTATGTCTTATCAGAGTTCTTGATGAGCACAAATGGCCAATTAGTATCACATAAGCATGAAGATTGAGAGTACACAATAATTCACACCATTATTAAGAGAAAATCATTAACTACAAAAGAAATCGAATAAAGCATGCCCAAAGGCTAGGAAAACAAGCAGCTCATCCGAGTAACACAAATGCAAATATTGGAGTTTAAAGACAAAAACAGAATAAGTTAGTTTTTGAAGCATAGTTATCAAAATCGTACGATTCGCGATTCGATTTGTATGATTCGGTTCGATACAGGTACAAAACGATTTGTATCTTATATGAAAATCATTTTAGAGTTAAATCACACCTGAATTGTACGATTTGTAAGATTCGATTCATATCTCACTAATCGCACGATTCAATCACTTCTTTTTAAAATCCAAATTTTTTGCAAAACGATGTCGTTTTATCTGCTAAACAGTAAAACGATGTCGTTTTGTTTACAGAGGAACTCATGCCCTAATAAAAACTCAACCTCTTTGCTCGTTCTCTCTCTGACGTCATCTAAAGCTCGTCTTGCGTTGTCTAAGCTAAAGGTCACGGCTAACACTCTCACATCAACGGTTGATTTTTGCTCTCAATTATTTCATGGGTAGTTTGTTAGGTTTTAATTTTTTGTTTCAAAATATTGGCCAGTATGTTTTCTCCCAATAAATTTTTTTATTTATTTTTTTTCATTCATGTTTGTAGCCTAATCTATACTGGGTATCACTATTTTGATTTTTGAATAGTCATAGTTCTTTAATGAATTTTTGTTTGAGTTGTTGAATTTGAAAATGGTTAAAGAAAATATGAAAATGAAGCAAAAAATTAGCGTCTTTCCATTTAAACGATGTGATTATGTCAATTGATTATTTTTAGAATGCAATAATGTTCAATATTTAACATTTTGTTTATTTTAAATGTAGTATTATTTTTTATTTTTGTTCAAACTTGGTGTCAAATCTTACGATTCATGATTCCGATTCACGATTTAACAACTATGTTTTGAAGTAATATGTTATTGTCCAAGACAGAGCATTGGACTCTGCAAGGCACATAACATTTACGAAGGCAATATTGACATGAAATGCTATATCCAGATTTGTATTAACTATTAAGGGTACAATTTGGGTGGATCAAAATGATTAAATCCAATTGAACCTTCATTCAGTTTCTTTTGGTTAATAGGCATGGCAATTTGGTTTAGATTAGAAAACAAGGAGCTTTCCCAAAGCCAACGTGAGTTTCTTCAGCTGGTAGTCTTGTAAAACGCAATATGTATTAACACTACATGAAAATGAGGTTCCATTTTAGCTTCAGAACACTTGCAACTTGGGTTAGAGGAAACTAATCAGCTTTGAGTTATTGCCTAACTTTTTTTCCCTTTCTTTGGTTGGTAGTGGTAAGCTTCAGGACAGCAAAAGAGGAACTTAAGGTAAAAAAAGAGGAACGTAGTTCACCAAAGCCCAAGAAGAAGATTACCCAAGAACTTATCCCTAGAAATCTCAAAACAACTTGGAAGAAAAGCTTTCCAATCACTCTATTTTTTTCTTTTAAGAACGAAATATTTTCTCCGACTACTACTTTCTCAATTTGACACCATAACACAAACGACTTGAACTTTTCTTTGTGTTACTGACATGTAGACAAACCAAAATAGTGGGGCATGACTTTGTTAAGCTAAGTTGAATTCTCTTCCCGCATCTTATATTATATTAGTTAGAGATTAGATTGGAGCGATGTCAAGTAACCATAAGCCTGAGCGATCGTAGGTTCAACTCTAAGAATCCAGGAAGCATAGATACGGATAAGTGATACAGAGACAATACCCATAAGACAATAAGACAAAACTTAAAAAATTGGATATGATA
>CM042187.1:38379752-38427401 GCA_023539305.1 Ilex asprella
GATGTGTATAAGAGACAGCCTCACCCTCATTGCCCCACCACCACCGCCATCACCATCACCACCCACCACCGATTGTTATCATTGTCGTTCATGGCCACCACCCACCACCATCACCATCGTCGTCTTATTCTTATATTTATTACTATTAACACCATCATTCCATTACTATTGTCGCCCACTATCGCCACCAGTCATTGTCACCTACCCCACTACACCTGCCACCGTTAACCACCATCACCTGCCATCGTCCACTACCACAACCACTCACTTTCACATACCCCACCACACTTACCACCGTCGCCATTCGTTATCATCCGTCACATTGTCGTCTAAAAGCATCCATTGTCGCCCACCACCACCACCATCATCACCGCCCACCACCATCGTTGTTGTCCCACCACCACCACTATTAACCACCATCACCATCGTTCACCACTATTCACACCTATCATCACCACTATTGCCATCCACAGTAGTTATCATCATCACGGTCGTTGTCTTACTCACAACAATCATCACCGTCTCCTACTATCACCGTTGTCTTGTCACCCACCACCGCTAACCCCCACTATAATTGGTGCTTAAATTTTTTTATCTCTCCTCTATGTTTATAATTTAATTTTGGGTATGAATACAAATATGTTCACAATTTTTTTTATTACTCCGTGCCTTCAAGTACAAGGAATAACTAGTTACAATATTTTTGCTAATTTATAAAATAATGCGTGGGAGAGAGTAAAGGGAACTGAGGGAGAAGGGCATAACCCATGGGGTCGGCCGCTAGTATAGAATAAATTATATTCAATCTCTTTGAAATTTATTACTAAATCATACAAACCCAAAAATATTACACTTTGTTCCCTTGAGGTTTGGTTCCATGTAACATATAACCCCTGCCGTTAAAATCTATTTCAAAAATACCCGTGCAATGCCACCTACCATGCCAGTGCCAGATAAGCATCATATTTGATTAAAAAAAAAATTAGTTCAACAATTACTAGCCAATATTCAATCAATGCCCCAATTTGGTAAAAATAAGATCAAAATTATAGGTCTGGTTAATAAAAGTTAAGTACTGAAGTTTATGGACTTCAACAAAAAAGTGAATCATGCGAGAATTCGATTTAGATTGATTCTATTCAGGCGGCCGGCCACCTGAAGCCCCACCCATCATTTCTATATAAGTATAGCCGCATAACCAAAACAAGTTTTCTTTAATGTCATAAGAAATCAAGACCTTTCCTACAAAGAAAGCAAGAACTCGCAACTCCCCTTTTTGAATACCCTCCTCACTCCCCTCAGAGTTAATTCTTTTTTACGGGATTTAGGATTTCCTGTATCCTGATAAAAGTAACAAACATCTTTCTGCTTACTTTGTTCTGTAAAATACCCCCCTCTTCTGAGCTTAGCAGCAGCTAACTTTCTTAGTTTGTGGTGAGACATTACAACTTTAAATTGGTAAATTCTCCATTGCCATTGTGTGGCTTGTAATGCAATTATGAACTTGGAATAATAGAGTAGCGTGGAAAATGAAATTCATATAATTAACTACCAAATAGGCGAATACGGCTTTGTTGAGTTGGGTTTACACCTTCATCAACCGTTCTCTTATTCCCCTGCATCCCTTTGATACATGAGGCTGCAGGTCATCAAAAGCTTGAGCAAATTATGTAGCTGAAGCCATTAGCAGCAGAACTCAAAAGAGACACAACAACATTTCACATTCCCAACATAGACCACTTCAAAAAGTTTTTCATCAAATGCTAGAGTGGAGGCAAAATTGCTACATGCAAATTATTAACACTGGAAACCTTTGTACATACACTAATTTACATCTTAATACATATAGATATACAATGGATCAAAATGGGAAAAATAATAAATGAACACAAGAAAGTAGAGAAAAAAACTATAAAACCTCTCTAAAGGAAGAACAAACAACAGCAAGATAAAGAATACACATCTATAAAAAAAATAAAAAAAAAAGATGAAAAAGTATAAAATTAAATTAAATTAAAAAAAAAATCCTATGGGGTTAAATCAGATTCCTCAGGATTTTGATCCAGTGCAAATTGTGTATTCCGCAAATAACACCCAGAAAGGTTTCCTTCAGGTTAGTGTTCTGTTAAAACTTTCCTATGCTTACTGAAGTTATGTGCCACAGAAAATGGCTCTCTTGCATTCAAAGAGGAGTCATCTTTGTTTCCGAGAACCGGTTAGACGTTGGCTTCCTCTCTCAGCTTCTGACTGCAAAAAGCAAAATGAAGAAATGTGTAAGAATAATGCACTTGTGTGTGAGTAAAACTTGCCACTGTTGTCCGGTAACATCAGAATATCTAACATCAAGCACACAATATCCTCTGTGCATAGCTTTGAACTGATTGGAACTGATGTGGAACTAGTATTTTCAACACATTTGGCAGAAGACTATTAATTGGCCAAACAGATCATAGCATTTAGTACAAATCTTCAATATCTAAGTTGGTCAAATTCAAATACCTGGAACTCTCCTTAAGAGAGAGAGAGGGGGGGATCAAAGAAATCATCACCAGCAAAACATATTTTCTTGTTATGCGTTTACGTTCTTGAGTTATGTTGGTGGATCATGGATGTCATCTTCTAATTTCGAAGTACAGAATGCCCGAATATCATGATACATAGGTTCCTAGTCAGTAATACAAAGTTGAAATACTGACTGAAACAGGATGACAGGAAATGTGAAAATACTGCTTCTCTGATCAATTTCCTTCAGTAGCAGTAGTTAAATTTCAACTATATATAGGAATAGCAGCAAATTTTTTAAGAGTTACTTTCCTGGTACTGGTAGAATCACAATAATTATCTATACATGCAAGCTTAAAAAAATATATCTTGCAACATTCAGAATCAACATTAAATGTACCTCACTAACATTGAATAAGAAAAATATAAATAAAGTGTCTCAGCCTCAGCTCAGTCCAGCTATAGTTTTGTGCAAGTACTGAAATCATTACTAAAAATGACAACATAATAGGACAACTCACCATATTTTGAGTACCACGCGTCCGTCCTCTATGAATAGAATCTGGGGAGCGCAATCTCTTGCCCCGGGGAGATAGCCTTTGAATAAACTCCTGTAGATGATTATAAATGCTGCAAATAATTCGATTTAAGGGGTAAGTTGGCCACTAGACTTCCACAAAACAATCTAACAAATAAATGAGGTTATATGAAAAAGAAAGCCACCACAGGATTGCTAAAAACAAAAACGCTGAAAGCATGCATGAGGATACAGACTCAAAAAAGAAAAGAAAGAAAGTTTCCATGCGTTCTCATTTTGTGCTAGGTTTTAAAAAGAAACAGTAAAATCTGCCAACAACATTTTAAAGGTATAATGATGAACATCCTCCAGTAGCTCTCTAGTGCACCTAACGAAGAGCAAAGCTTAGAACCCAACAGTGGTGATTTCCAGTCCATTGCTCCTTCCATGTGCCAATATTGCAATAGGTAGAATGGTCAAAGTAGTAAACAATTGACTTCTTCAGCCTTAACCCAGCAAACTGAAGATAGTACTTGTTGGACAAAACATCTTTGACACACTTCACCAACAATTGATCAGTCCTCATTGTACGCCAAATATTTTCATGCTTTTAGTATTTTGCGAATTAAATAACAGCTTGAAATTTTGAACATGCTTTATTATCCTGATACCATGAAAAATTCATTAACAACTAGTTCACAATTATTTCCATTCTAACCTTCACTTGGTAACTTCCTTGCCTGATAAAATAGTTGGCTGACACATAAAACCCATATGTTACAGATATTTCATGCATCGAAGCTATGTATTGAAGAAAAGGAAAAACAAACAATAACAGAAGACCGGTATACAAGTTATAAAAAGTAAAAGAAAATACATACCTTAGACGGTGCCTATTGCAGGCTGTGAAGAAGGCTACAAAACCATTTAAAATACTCCGAACTGCACGAAAAATCTGAGGACAAAAATAAAGCAGTGAGCACAAAAAAGAAAAAGAAAATCATGTACCATGCTATACTTCCGAATTAAAATCATAAAAGCTCCACAACCTGGGAGAAAAGATCATTCCAAAGCGAACGCCACATAGAAACCTCATATGTGCTGACCGTTGCCTCAGCATTTGAAGCAAACTGGAATATGCTACTCACAAACAGCCACATGTCTCCAACCATATCATATATGCCAGTACAGATGAAGGTCACAAGACTAGCCAGTCCAATAACCAGGCGAATAGGAGCATAGAGTGCTTCCCACAGGATCCAGAATATAGGGTATATAATGGACATTGCTGCATTCCAGTATAAGGTTTAAAGGAAGAAAATGTCATATAACAGAAATCATAAATTGCATGGCTACAACTAAAAAATACTCAGAATGCATAGTCCAAATCAGATGATTAACCTACCAATACTCCAAAAAACTGATAGGATAAACCAGATAGGCAAGAGAACAATCTCAACAATGTTCTCCACTAGACTGCAAGAAGACCCAATCACAATCCAAATGACTGAACTGAAAGTCTCTGCAACTTGTATACAGATATTTGAAAGAGGAATAAGGAACTCCAGAAATGGCCCTGCCATTGGTTGTGTGAGGACCGAAATAAATGATCGAGTGGTACGCGTAATTGTCAAGGACCACTGAACAGCCTTTTCAAAATTATGCAGAAATAACATTGTCCCCAAGTATTTAATCCTTGATATCATCTCCCAAGTTTCTATCCAATCAAAAAGAGGCCCAAACAATCGGGATGCAGTTGCCTTGAGAACTGGGACATTTTTGTATAAATCATAAAATCCAATGAGAACTGTGATAATCGAAATCAGCACATATAAACCTCTCGCTAGAGGGCACATCCACGGCCGATAAAGATGGCAAAACCCAGGGTACGACTGAAGGAATATAACCCAAGATGGAAGCCCAGACTCCAATAATCTAAGCAATCGCAAATCAGACGTAATTATTTCCCTTAACTTAAATGGAAGGTCATGATCATTAAACCGAAACAAAAGCAAAATATCCTTGTACTTCGTATCTTCAACTGTTTCCTCACAATCACTTGCATATGACCTCTGAGAACCTGTTGGTGAGCCAACAATGTCACCCCGGGTTCCTTCAGAATATGTATCATCTTCAACTCTGCCCCTGATAGACTTTATTACTTTTCTCCTCTTGTAGGGCCCATCAGGAGGAGGTGGTGTGTGCAGAATGCTTGTTCCATCTTCCATGTTTGAAGGGTAAGGAGACTCACCCTCTGTGCTCAAATCAGTACTGCACATATTTTCATCGTCAACACTAGAAGATCTAGGAAAATTTTCTTGAGCATCATAGAACACCTCTCCTGTCAACGGTTCATATACAAACAGACAGTAGATAAGATTACTCATTTCAGCAAGGTAATAAACCCAAAAATATAAGGTGTATATTGGAAAAAATAAAAACATCAATTTTGGCACTGTACATCTGTAATTTCCAAACCAAATTTATGCTAATGTAAACAGCTTGGTAAAACCTAAAAAGAGAGCATTTGTAATAATCTTGCATGACAAGACAACATTTAATTATGTAAAAGGTACTAACCAATAGTGCACAAGGCTCCCGCCTATAGCAAAGCCTAGGAGAGGCAAGAGAGAGACATTTTAATTGACTATATAAATATAGAGTGAGAGAGATTTATATATGTACGTATATATGTTGAACGTCTGATAGATAGTTGTGATCAATCATTCATCACTTTGGAAGGAAACATACTATTTTTACTGCTACAACTAAGGATTATTGACAATCCAATGACATGAATTCCCCTCCACAACATTAGTTATTTGACAAGAATAGTTATCACAGATAGGCTGGTTCATTTGAATAGAATATTTCATGAATTAATTTTGCACACGAGTAGGCTCCATATTACTAAAGCAGAAGGTAAGACCGACCACTAGCCTTTTAAGTTTTATCCTATTATTTCCTGGTATCCTGGTTGACTATATGAAATGGGAGCAGCCTCCCCATATGCCATAATGTTTGCCTCATATCAGCATCTATGCAACACATTCACAATGTAAATATATGAGCTTACCAGAAAATTGAACACCATCCGATACCACCAACAGTGATGCATATTCCCTTTTTTAACCCTTAAAATTCCTATATATGGGGCTTAATGGAAAAATTAAAGGCATATCGTGTGATACTATAATAACTTTTGAGTTGTTTGGCAAGTTATGTCCCAAGCCAAATTTATGAGAGTGCTAAATCTAAGATTTTCTCCCACACGTTTTCCGGTTTTAATTTGGAATATATCACAAGTTTATTCTCATTACACACAACAAATGTTTCCTTCCTCTTCTTGCAATTTTAACTAGCGTCTCGTGTTGCTTTTCTTATATGATGGAAACCCCTCCAATTTTATCAGCCAAGCCTTACCTTTTGTTCCTCCGATTCGCCACACAAATATGAATTTATCATATACGAATTTGCATCCATCTTCACACACTACATAAACACAAACAATAGCTTTGTTCTTTTCTTGGCGTGACTTTGCTAGATACAAATTTCATGTCAAACCCAAAAGATATCAGAAGTGCTTATAATAAAGTAATGTTTGTGGTCTCTAAATAGTTTGCAACATAAGATGAATTTTTTTATTTTTATTTTCCAGCCCATCATCATGTTCGAGTTCTGTTCTACTATATTAAGATTTTCCATCCCCTTTCCTTGGCGTAATTATGTGTTCATGTCCATGACTCACAGTTTCACATATTTCAATTCCCAAAAATTGGTCAATTTAATGGCGCAACGCCCCTTGTCAAATTTGAAACATCATAACCATATCCTCTTTCAAAAACAATGGAAGTCATAAAAGCTGATTCTATTCATTCAAAGCATGAGCCATGTGTACCAAAGAATACCTATCATGGAGTCCAGATGCTTTTTCAGTAGAAGCTGCTCATTGCGTGTCCCTGGAAACCATGAAGATATGCATCTTTCAGCTTGCGCTATGCTATCAAATTCCCATCTTCTCATGAATTTAGCCTCAATAGCCAGAGATGTATCAGTCTGCAACTCGCATTAAGACAAGTATGAGGAAGTTTCTGCTGAAACACAGAGAGAAATTGAGCGTCAAATGGAGAAATACCTGAAGCTCATTCATATAGTTGATTCCACGAACATCAGTCCACGCAACTTCGAAAACTATAAAACCATACAATGTCCTACGCAACTTGCTATTTAAAGCCAAAGAAGTTCTCAGTTTCTTTACAGGAAGCAAGGCCCTCTTCCGAGATAATGTAACAGCATCAATCAATGTGAACCACCTTTTATACTTTTTTGAATTGCTTGTGTTTGATTCAGAACTATCATTCAGATCAAAAAACTCCCTAGCCACCTTTTTCCCCTTCCGACCTCTGGTGTTTGCAAAGGGGGACAACCTAGACTGCAGATACATAAATAGATAAAATGTGTACTAAATTCTTAAAAAAAAAATTATGCAATGAACATAGATGATCTTAGCAACCTTAGTGACCATCAATTGCCACAAATGTGCAGGCCGTGCAAGGTCTTCCAGCCATGGCCGGTTGTCAACCAAGATATAGAATTTCTTACTTTCGGGAGCCAGAAAGAGGTTAAGATGTGACAGATAAGACTGCAAATCCCTGCAGAATTTAGCAGCAGAATTTAGCAAAAACAGCCAAGGGCACAAAACTGTCAATTTATCTATCGGTATATATTTCTTTAAGACAAAATTGATGCTAATTCAAATAGTTAATATATAGTTGTGTAGTGTGTAGTTCCATGGTGATTTCAAGTCTATGTAACATAAATCCCAGTAAACCAACAGTTGGGCACAAAAGTTCTTTTGGGCCACTCAGCTCCATCGAGGACCAAATCCTCCATTATAAAGGTTATGACATTGTTGCCAACCCCTTCACTCATGCATTTTGTATTCCTCCCATCTTCGTATCAAATTCAATTTTAGACTCACATATCCATTTCTTAGTATAATTATACCACATATAAATAAGGCACTTTCTCAAGCATACCCTTGGCACGTATGGATTCAATGTTTGCAAAAGTACCCCCACCCCCCAAACTAAAAAAAAAAAGGTTCTGACCATAAATTACACCCATTATGCATCCTGGAGGTCATGAAACCTTTCTGCTTCATCAATCCCTTGTAGAAACTATTGGTCCCAAAGCTTAAGCAATGATTTCGCCAACAGTGTAGACTACATGAACACTAACAAATATAACTATTATTACATGCCTCACAAAACGATCTAATTCTATTAACCTACAAACAAGAAAAAAAATGCATTCAGTCCATTGATCCATTCCTACCATACAGCGCATTAAGGTCCCACTAGCACAATTCTATTAAAAACTTAAAATTCCATTAACTGTAACAAAATCTCATGCACTATACTTCGAGGAGTACAATTCACCCCAAAATAAATTTTAAAAAAATATTCAAAATGTTCAATTTTTTCGATTGCGCCATCTAAATTTGAGTGAAATTAATGACAATAACAAAATGTTACATTACAGATTTCACATCAAAGAGAAATTGAAATTAAGCAAGTAATTGACACAAAGTCACTCTTTTCCCAAAAAAAAATAAAATTAAACCACCCTTAAAACAAAGAAACATTCTTACCCAATTTGCAAACTTGTTAAAGGGAAAACAAACCGGCCATTGTTGCCACTGCCCATGAAATCCACGATTAATTCCTGAATTAAGAACACAAACCACCGCTCAATCATTTTGATAATCAAATCAACGTCATAAGTCTCCATATAACAATGAAAACATGCATTACAAATAGGTATATATGTAAGTGCATACGTGAGAGAGAAAAAGAAAGAACCTGGTAATTGATCAAGGGAATTCCATTCCAATTGAGAGAGAAACAGAGACGATGAATAACAAAGGGAGACGAAGAAGGAATCACCGCCGAACTTCATAACACGGGAAATAGAAATTAAAGAAGTACAAGCCTACGCAATCGACACGTTGATTGCACAGATAGATCAACGGACGACCACATGCGAAACGCACATCACAGAACAACCCAACCACACAAATCCAATGAATACAGATCAGTTACAAAAACCAAACCCAATCTCTCTCTCTCTTTCTCTCTCTGCAAATACATATATGTTCAGATACATATAATGCTCTCTCTCTCTCTCTCTCTCTCTCTCTCTCTCTCCTGAGGATTGGAATTACTTCGCCTGTAAGGAGGAGGGTGGCTTTCGTCAGGGACACGTTGAAATAAGAGAGCGTCATTAAATCTGCGGTGTGTGTTGGGGAAAGGGAAAGCGAGGGCTAAAATGGTAACTTTGTCTCGGGATCTGAGACTTCCCGCCAGCATCGTTGGTTGTGTTTGCGGGTAGAGATAGAGAGAGAAACGAGAAATCGGCGATTTCGCGGATCGATGCAGCCGGGAAATAACCGAAACATAGGCGGCTGAGAAATTATAATGTGGTGTACGTACCCCTCAGCGCTTCTGGTATCTTTTGGATTTTTCGGTGATCTTAAGTGGGGACCCACAAGCTGTAGTTTTAGAGGAAGATCCAACAATAGGTTATCAAAAACGTAAGGAGGTTATCATTGTCATTATTGGATAGGTGTGTGACGTGTCCTATGGCTAGCCTGAGAACCATTAGGATCATTACAATAAGGGAAAACTTCAGTCACACCTCATATAGTTTATCATATCTTTAAAGACACCCCCTCTAGTTTTTAAATCTTCAATGACACCCCTTCTAGTTTATATTTAAACATCACTAACACCCCCTACCATTAAAATACTATTTCTAACAAAAAAAATTAATCTAAAATACCAAAAATGCCCCTACATAAATCTCAAGTAATTTTTTTACATAAAATTTTATTAAAATTCAAATCGATTAAAATTTATTTTTCTACATATTAAAATTTGAACCAATTAAAATTTGATTGAAGCTGAATAAATTTTATTTTTTTAACGTATTAAAATTTGAACATATTAAAATATATTTTTTACATATTAAAATTTGAGTCGATTTGAACTCTACCGGAGTTGTTAGCGCGATTAAAATTCGCTTTCGAGTCGATTAAAATTTATATTTTTATGTATTAAAATTTAGCTGATTAAAATTCAATACGAGTTGATTAAAATTTGACTTTAATGGATTAAAAATAATTTTTGATTGGCTCAAATAGAATTTTAATTAGCCCAAATTTTATACGTAAAAAAATATAATTTTTAATTGGCTTAAATTTTAATATGTAAAAAAATAAATTTTAATTAACTTGAATCGAATTTTAATTCACTCAAAATTTTAATACTTAAAAAAATTAAAAAATATAGGGGGTCTCATTGAAAATATGTTTATCTAGAGGGGGTCTCATTGAAGATATATATATTTAGAAGGGGTGTGGTTGAAGTTTATCCTCAAATATATCATGGGCAATTTAGTAAATTTGTATTTTAGTTAAAAATTTAAATCTGATAAGGGGTGTCATTGAAGATTCATAAACTAGAGGGAGTGTCTTTGAAGATATGGCAAACTAGAGGAGGTGTGCTTGAAGTTTTCCCTTACAATAATGGTATGTTTGGTAATTGGAATAAAAAATAGGATTGATAAAAAAAGAGGATGGATGTATTTTTAAACCTTTGAAGAATGAAATATACTTTCTCTCCTTATTTGGGAGAAGGAAAGAAAAATTAGAGAAAATAATTTTTTTATTAGTAAGAGACAAATAATAAAAAAAATATAACTTTTAAATTACATGAATACCTTTGTGGTTGTAAAAATATAGAATACAAATATTTTATGAGTCCTTCTATTATGTAAAAAAAATGGACCCACACCACTTTTATTTTGTTCATTCAAACAGCCGTCACTTTTAAGGGGTTATTATAGTAAATTTTAGGAAAAATTTCAGTCACACCCCATCTAGTTTATTATATCTTCAAAAACACCCCATCTAGCTTCTAAATCTTTAATGACACCCCTTCTAGTTTATATTTAAACATCACTAACACCCCCTACCATTTCTAACAAAAAAAATTAATCTAAAATACCAAAAATGCCCCTACATAAATCTCAAGTAATTTTTTTACATAAAATTTTATTAAAATTCGAGCCGATTAAAATTTATTTTTCTACAAATTAAAATTTGAACCAATTAAAATTCGATTGAAATTGAATAAATTTTATTTTTTTAACGTATTAAAATTTGAACCTATTAAAATATATTTTTTACATATTAAAATTTGAGTCGATTTGAACTCTATCCAAGTTGTTAGCGACGATCAAAATTCGCTTTCGAGTCAATTAAAATTTATATTTTTATGTATTAAAATTTGGCTGATTAAAATTCAATACGAGTTGGCTCAAATAGAATTTTAATTAGCCCAAATTTAATACGTAAAAAAATATAATTTTTAATTGACTCAAATTTTAATATGTAAAAAAATAAATTTTAATTAACTTGAATCGAATTTTAATTCACTTAAAATTTTAATACTTAAAAAAAATTAAAAAAATATAAGGGATCTTATTGAAGATATGCTTATCTACAGGGGTCTCATTGAAGATATATATATTTAAAGGGGGTGTGGTTGAAGTTTATCCTCAAATATATCGTGATCAATTTAGTATATTTGTATTTTAGTTAAAAAAATTAATCTGATAAGGGATGTCATTAAAGATTCAGAAACTATAAGGGATGTGGTTGAAGTTTTTTCTAAATTTGATAAATGTGATGGTATCAATTGCCAGCATTTCTCCTTCCATTTTCTGCCTAAATTTGGTCAAATTACAAATTGTGGGCGGGAAGTATAACTTTTCTATTGTGTTTTTCTTTCCTCTCCATTTTGTATCTCAACCAAACAAAGAAAAGTCTATTTTTTCATTCATTTTTTTCTATCGATCTAGTATTCCCTCTTACCAAACATAGGGTAAGGTTTTAGGAAAATAGTACACAATTTAAATATAATTCAAAAATTATAAACCCAAGGAAAAAAGAAAAAACGATCAATGCGTAGCTAGCCCATAGCGTGATCATGAGGATTTTCCTATATAATGTTTAGTTTGCATTATAGTTATTAATTGGGAATGATGGCTTGTCAACACAATACTAATAAGGCTTGTTTGGATGAATTTTTTTGGGAGTGATTTATTGGTTTCTCCAAACATTTTCAAACTCAAACCCCTCTTTATAAATATGATATTCAACATTAAATTCGGTTCATACTCGTGCTTATTATGCAACATATATAAATATAAGACCCACGAATATATCATAATTATTAACAACTATTTATTCTGTAAATGATTATTCTACCATTGATCAATCTAATCCATATTAATGTTAATTGGTACAATTGTCTTTTACATTCTTAACCCCTTAACCCATTTTTTCAAACCCACCATCTCTAGGTTTGACAAAACTAATGATCATAAGTTTAAGATTCGAACTAGTTGTGGGCCTTGTTTGTGAACCCAAGATTGAATTTTTAATTTAAACATTGGATTTAGGGGTCATTCGGACTATTTTCTACAAACTCATTTTGTCAAACCCCTCATACTTCCTTACCAAACTGTAACACTCCGTTTCCTGAACGCATTACTTGATTAAGTCAATCGATCAATAATAAACCATAAATAAATTTTCGAGTACATGGTCAGAGCTCTAATTGCCTTAATAAATGTATAATCACAATTTTGATCTCCAAATATCAATAAAAGTTAAAAATTATATCAAGATTCGTCCGTCTTTGATTCTTCAAATATAAATTTTAGTTCTTCCCTCTGAGATAATCTTGAAAAAATATTAAAGGCAGGGAAGTATACAATATGACATGAAAGAATATATTCAACGAGAAAATAATATGAATGATCAAATACTAAATAATTTAATCGATAGACAATCATAAATAAAAGAATCAAGAATCCAATTCGATAAGTCACGTAGCTCAATGTCTATCAAACATAGCCTCATACTCGGGTCATTTAGTGCCATGATATTATACTTAAAATATGACATATATTATACTTATTTGACTCGTTTTCACATAAAGAAATCATAATTGAAGTCCATTTATTTATTGAAATTTTTTAATAATTATTCTTATTTATATAGAATCATAATTGACGACCTAATTAACGTGTTAATTATTAATTTATATACGAATCGTCACACAAATAGCCCCTGCGGCTTATTTGGATGAATTTTTTGGGAGGTTTGGATTAGTTTTCTCAAAATTTTTCAAACTCAAAACCCTCTTTATAAATATGGGATTCAATGAATCTGGTTCATACTCATGTTTGATATGCAACATATATACGTATAGGACCCACAAATACATCATAATTATTAACAATTATTTATCCTGCAAATAACTATCTTACCACTGATGAATCCAATTCATACTCATGTTAAATGGTCCTTTTAGTTTGATAAAATTCATGATTATGGGTTTAATATTTGGACCGAATTTGAAAACTCATGATTGAATTTCCAATCTAAATATGAGGCTAAAGTCGAGTAATAAACAGTGTTATATTTATAGATCAAATCCTGCTTGATAATGATAATCATATGAACGTCAAGATCGATTTTAAACAGGTACCACGTACTACTACATGTCCCATTCAAGTAGTGTAAAAAAAAACAAAAAATATATTAGAGGATCTGATCACAACTTTAAAGAGCTACATTTTAAAAAAGGGCCACAATCCAGTACGATGTAAGGATTGGATAAGATACGCTGAGTGCGCAAGGTGCACTCACTTTTGGACTTAGTACCAAAACGGCTTTTTGCACTTAGACTGACATACAAGTGGGACCCACCTTAAATTGGACGTAACTGAGCCGGAAACATGGTGTCGTGTTGTGGGCCCAGATAACCGTGTGTAAAATAATAAGATAGGACAAGCTACGCCATATCAGTATGGCCCATGGCGATAGATTATTCCTACTTTCAAGGCAATTTTAGATGGGGACACGTGTGGAAAGGGCCCCAGAGAATAAGAAAACAGAACCTTCCCGCTTCCATCCCATGCATGTAATGCCAAATGGTTTCGTTGGATGATGGTTTGCCTTTTTTTTTTTTTTTTTTAATAGTAAAATTATTATTTTAAAAGAAAAAATCATAACCACTCAAAAAAAAAAAAATTATGACCGATCTCAAATACTAATGATCAATCATATTCTCGTGGTATCGAATATAATGTTTCATAATAAATTATATGTTTTAAAATTATAATTTATACCTCAAAAAATTATAATTTTCAACCGTAACATTTTCTTCTTCTTTTTTCAAGTGTATTTTTGTGGACCCCATTCAACCATCACCAACTTTACACCATTTTTTACTTATATCATATATTTAATATTACAGTAAAAATTTTAATTTATTACAAAATATTTTAAATAAATTCAAATTTAAAAGAAGGTAAAATATAATCATTGGACCTTTAAAGGAGCATAAAATATGATTACAAAAAAATTAAGTAAAAATTTGAGTAACGAAATCTAATAAAAAAATCATATTAATTTTTTTTAATATATTAAAAATATAATGTAAAAAAATAATTTGTAAAAGTGTAAAATAAATTTTTTTAAATCTCTCACCCTACATACATATCTAATACATATGTAGAATCAATATGTTTTTCCTTTTAATGAAAAACTTGGTTACTCATCTCCAGCAATAGCTGATGGCACGGGAGCATGCGCGTGAACCTATTATATCTATAGTTTAGGAGCATAATTACATTGTAGCTACTTTTGGGCAGTTCGGATCCCCAGATTTGGGAGAAAATATTGAATATTACAGTATTAAGTAATGTTATTAATTAATTAATCATATATTTTTTTTATTAGAACAAGAGCATGAGATAACGTATAAGTAAGACATTTAAATTACAATCAGAAAGCAGGGAAGCCTTAAGTTTAGGAGAGGGAAGCCTAACCAGTCCAACGGGAGGGAACTGGTTAGATGAGAGATTGCTATCTAATGAACAGTCCTATTACAAGTCCTAAACTTGTGTAAAAAGTTAAAATTATGCAACCTAACATATAATCTAATGATTTTCCATGGGAAAACATCTTTGTGACCGACTTTCTATTACATGAATATTTTGTTGATGAGTTTAGTTTTTGACAAGATACCTAATTGTGTGTTTTCATTAGTAGAGGAAAAGAATGATGGATAACCTCACCTTTGTTTTTTAAAGTATGATCCAAACTACGGACTTAATTATGATGTCTAAAAATAAATTTTCAGTACAATATTAAAATTTATTATAATTGTGAATATTTTTTATTATTATTATGAATATTTTTATCATTATTGTAGTATTAAAAAAGTGATAAAAATCTAAAAATAGTTATCAAAATAGTGATAAAAAGACCCACAAAAGGATAATTTTTTTTGTAACAAAAAAAGTGGTAAAAATATCACAACAGTCATAAAAATATCTACGAAAATGATTAATTTTTTAATTGTAAATTGACTCATAAAATTTATAAAAACATTGTTTAAAAGTAATAATTTTTAGAAGTATAATACCAATTTTTTTTTATCCATGCATTTTCCTACATACTAAACAAATAGTTAGTGCACCTCAACTTTGGGGAGGTGAGAAATATACATGGTATTTTTATTTTAAGAGTAGGTTGATTTTGACTAATTTTTCTAGAGATGAGAAAATGGACCACAAATCCACAAAATAGAACTGTGACAACCAGTGGTTCTTGTTAGATTTTTTTCTTATCACAAAACTCTTTAACTAGGGTTAAAGCACCACCAAAAAAAAATGATTAAAGAAAATATTGCTTTGAAATTGAAATTTTATACATTTTATTTATCAAATATTGTATTTGAAGAAATTGAAAAGAAAAGATAATGAAGAGAATTTAAATCCCAATCCGGCTTCTCCGCAGGCTATTGGATCACATGTTAATTTTCATAATACTTTAAAAAACAACGTACTTTTTTTTTGCCATACTTGCACGTGCATTGCATATGGATTATTTTGAATAGTAAATAATATATATCATTTTTCTACAAATAATCAAATATGATATTAGGAAAACTTTTTAATATGTGTTTTGTATTGAACCAGATGAACAAGATGACCATTGCATATGTTGTGATCAACTATATTTAATTCAGAGCATAAAATTCATATTTCACAGTCAAACTCATTACAAGATATACTTAAGATAGTTAATATTAGTCTTTTAACATAATAAACTAACATTTCTTATAGTTATTGTCTTGAAATATTAAATTTACACTTAACTTTGCAATTTTATATAGACATAATCAAGTCATGGGTCTTTATTGTTCGTTCATTCAAGTCTTTCTTTGTGATTTTACATGACTAAAATATGTAAATCAAGTTCCTAAAGAAATACCAAAAAAAAAAAAACTTAAAACACACTAAAGATCAAATTAGAGTAACTACAAACAATCAACAATTAGAAAAATTCATGTTGACTATTACACAGATAACTTAAAATCATCAAAAAAATAAATGGTTGACAATTGATAATAGATATTACAAATTAAAGATCAGTACTCGATATCTATGTGGGTGTATATGTGAGAGAGAGAGAACATCTACAACTTTAGAATGAGCTTCTCAAGAAGCTAAACATTCTTTTTCTCTCTTCTGTTGCTTGCCGCATCTATTGAAACAATCAAAACATTTCATCTCTCTCTTCAATATCTGTCAAGGAATATTATGAATACTTAAATATGATAAATAAAACAACATTATAAGAGTAACTTTGTGACTTTAGAGTCACCATGAGTAGTGGAAGAGTTACAGACTTTCACAATTACTCAAGTATGGATTTCAGCTCAATCAAAATAAATTTCAATTTATGTCTAGTAAGTATAAATTGTAATTGACATATTAATTATGGATACGTTCAATGCATATAAATATTTATATGTAGAATCCAAAGAGTCACTTCGTGACCATTTGAAACCATTATTTCATAATTTTAAGAGCCTAATTCTAAAATTACGGTAGTTTTTTGGTGAATAAAAAATTGACATTAAAATATTAAAATAGGGTAAAAAAAAGAATAATTTTTTTTTAAGATAGTTGGCATTTTATATAGAGTATGATATATAGAGATAATAAGATTTGGTATTTGTTTTTTTAGGACCATGCAACAAAATATAATACTGGGAAGTTAAGTTATAATTATTTTAGGTGTTTAAAATCGATTCTAAAATTTTAGGATTGAACTTAACACTTCGGATCAATACTTACTAAATATTTGAAAATATATATATAACTTGACCTCTAAAGTTTTATTTTTTTAGGATTGATTATAAAATATTTTTTTTGTTAGAATTTGAATCCCAAAAAAATATAATTTTACCCATAAATTTGTAGTTTTTGATATGATACTTCATCTAGTACTGTCTTCTTACACATAATAAAATATGTTTAAGGGTAATTTAGATGATTAACTATAGAAAAGTATAAAAGTAATTTGAATGGTTAACTAATAATTAACTATAAATGGATACAATGACCTTTTTACTATTTTATAACGACATAATAATTAATCAAAAGTTTTTCATGTTAAAGTACTTTTATTAGTAGTATAGATTAATTTTAAATTTTAATTAAATTCATCAAACAATCAATCAATTTCATTATAACATTTGATTATGATAAAATTCAATTCAGATTTTGATTATCAATTCATAATATCACTGCATGTCCAATTAATCAAAATTTGGTAACTCCATCGGACCAGATTATGAGAGATATTTCTCATGAATATCCCTTTGATTGAACTGAGAAAGAAATTAGTCGAGATGCTCATAAACAAACCTGAACACTCCTGACTATTGAAATTAAAAAAAAAAATCTCCAATTAATCGAATTTGGATTTGGATCAAAATTTGTAAGTACATTGACATCCAAAGTCATAGAGTTTGTTAACTTGGATTCTTCACATGCTTTGAGGTGCACATGCACCAATGTTCAACACTTCAATACAGGAAAAGCTGCAGAACATTACTGGTGGATTTAATTAGAAGTAACTCTTTCCCCACCCAGAACAAGCAAAAAGATATTCTTTAAACACAAAGGATATGTGAAGTGTAAAAACCAAAACAAAAAAGGCCAAACTAGCACATCAAAACTCGTCTATATTAGGATCTAAAAAAGATAAACGATAGACAACCTCAACTCCCATTTGGGAGAGATTGATTCCCGGACTCAACACTCATGTACTCCAACAAACCTCAATTCAACTGTCTTCAATTGTAGCAAGTTTTGTAAGCTCTACTTAAATCGATTGTCTCGGGGGGAAGAATGGGATAAGGAAACGAGGCGAGTGTCCAAAATTACCAGAGTGAGTTCAACAAGCATTTCCAGAAGTGCCAATAACACTACCCAATTCTTCAAGGAATTAACGTCTACCCATGAAACTAAAAATTGAGACAGCTACAAACAATCAGCAGAAAGGTCTCTTTGGAAAGCACATAGATTCAGATGCAAATGGTGCCAATGCAACCATTGTCTTACATTAAAACAGGTACCATATCACAAATGCAAGGTGGCAAAAAATGCGACTAGCAGAGTACAAGAAACCAATCATAATGCAGCAATTGCACAGCTAATATATATTTTCAGTACCTATTTTCTCTTTATTTTTTGCAACAAAACAAAGAGACGACAGAGTGTCGATTACAAACCATTTTTTTTCACTGGAGGTGGCCAAGACAATCTCCTGTGGCTTGTGCCGTCAACCATATGGGAGTCACCAACTTCACTATGTTCATCCTCTGCTTCATGATGTTCAATATCTTCCTTTCTGAGGCTTCTGGTTGCTAAATCATCAAAGCTTGATTCATTTCCCCAAGGAGGTGGAGTAACACATTCAGAATTTTCCTGCATCCTTTGAGAAGAATCCTTGGCTGGTGTTGTGGACAAGGGATAAGAGGAATAACCCACTCTCAGATTTTGAAGTGTGGCAAATGATTCCCTCATAGCAGACATGGCTTCAAAAAATCGGGTGCACGACGCCAAAGCAACAGGAATTGGACGGAGCATTTCCTGCACCATTTAGACAGGATTGAGGTAAACATTGCCTTGTGCAGCAAACCATCTTTTTCAATGTACTAAAATTCCTACCAAGTTTGAGGACAAGATATTGTTCTCAGTAACTGAAATTGTAAGCCTGGAGGCATTTGAAATTTTACATGGAATATAATGCATCCTCTCCCTATGAACATGTTATATAAACAGATTCTGGAACATGGCGTTTAACTTCTCTTCAAAATTTTCAGAGATGATAGTGTTTCCTTTGACCTTCCTTGGACCAAAAAAAAATACTGTTTCGTCCGGGTAACTATCTCTGGAAAACAACAATGATTTCTCACAATTCTGATATCTCCACAAGGTAGCTAGTCAAAATTTTGGAAAGTACCAGAAGAGCAGTGATGTTTACAAAAACTACCTTTTTTTAAAAAAAGTGATTTTTTTTTTGTCACAATTTCAAACTTTTACAGGAGGGGGCTGGTGAAGTTCGAACTTACGACCTAACGGTCCAACAGCGAGCTGCGGAGCCATTAGGCCACCGCCGATCCTCAATAAAAAAACTACCAAGGCCCAATGTTCAGAATTGAATTTTTACCCACCTTTAATGTTCACTTTTGAAGTTTTCCAGTCCTTTATATCTTTCTGGGTGACTCAGATTTTCTGCAAAAATATTGATTCTACTCTAAATGATTGATCAATGCCTCCCAAACTACTGAAAAGAAAATGGTTTCACCACTGCAAGCTTACTTGTAACTTCCAGTCGTCGGTCAAAGCTTACAATCAAATTTCAAAGCACTAGGTATAATATCTGAAGTACTGAACAAGGTCACAGGTTTGTATATGTAGGGAAATAAGCCTTCAGAGCTTATAAAGAATGCTGCCATATATGTTATAAAAGTATCCATAAGAACATATCAGTTTTCCAGTGAACATACCCCCCAAACTGATGGTGGTTCCTTGAAGTTCTGACTCCACTGGAAATCTCCAACAGATGCTGTCAAGGCACCATAATCACTTGCAGCCTTCATCAGTAACTCCGAAAATTGTTTCTTTGCAAAGCCAGGCAAAACACAGGAGAAACATTCAAGTTGTAATCCTTGTACAATGTTAAAGAAATTACTAATGAATACATCTTATATATTCAATGTCTACTTTCAGAAAGGATATTCATCTATTACACATTATAGAAAACTCTGTTTTGATATATAGTTTAAATCTAGAACCTGAGCGATTCTGGGCAATTTGCATCCTATATAGTCAATGTGAAACTATAAACTATTGGTACTATTTTTTTCCTTCTTAATTGATTAGGATGCAATGAGAAATTTGTAAAAATAGCACCCATCAAAATTATGGCTCACAGACAATGGCTCACAGACAACCAAATGACATCGCAGGGTTTCAAACACAACTGTCTCAGAAACCAGGTCCAGCTTTCCTATATAAGAAAGCTACTAGTCTGATATCTGATTGGATTGGAGAATGCTAGCAAAAAGAAATTTTCTACATGTATGGTGCAATAGAGCATTTTATCATCCACAATCAAAATGAAACTTCTAGGATATACATATATTATTAAAAAAACAAAATTTACCCGAGAGGATTAAGATGATAATTACTGCCCCAAGGTAATATTACAGTTTTATATCTTCATCGAATCACCAACCTGATATTCTGCTTCCACTGGAATACAATCTAATGAATATGGTTGTTGAAGACGAGCAATAATGCGATCCTTAAGAACAAGGGAAACATCCATAGGTTAAAGTGTGCCACAAAGAATACACAGTCATTTATTTGCCAAGTCAAAAGAATGAAAAAAGCAAGGACAAAATGATAGCAACCAAATTCAAGGGGAAAATACTTCTAAAATTTACTAAAACAAAGCAAGCAATTCTCCTGCTGACATGAGATCAGTTCATCATTTGCATCCTTGATGAAGGAAACCATATAAGAGACAATGGTGCAATTTGCAAAGAAGTAAAGTACTATCTCGAAGTTGTTATTAAATACTGAAGACTTCTAACCAAAATACCATGACGCCAAACTATAGTAGCAGGCTATGACTGACAATCCAAAGACAGTTAATGATAAGATACAATACAGTAGATGCACCGAATAAGACATGATGGACTATTCTGCCAGGAAATTAACAGTCAATTCAAACTTGCAGGAGGTCAAATGGCCCACTGTTTTTATGTTCTCCATTTTGACTCACATAAAGTGCTGCCATAGTTAGTTGAGGGCCTGCTTACAAGTCACAGTTTAAGTTGTCAAGCACAGAGGAGCTAAGGCTGGCTGTTTTATGTCTTTAATATTGTTTACCCATCTGTGTATCCTGTATACAAAAGGATTACATTGTCTGAAATTTAGCAACATGTAATTACTAACAATAAAAGAATAAAAATCAATGTAAGAACAGGATTTTGAAGGTTAATTAACAAAGATATCATACCAACACTAAATAGTTTAATTCACAGCCTCAACTGAAATGTGACCTACATACTCATGCAATTGATAAATTTGCAATGTCAACAGTGTCAATTCATATCTAGAAACTAGAATCCCATTGGGAAACAGCAGAGATTTGTCTGTAGTGCATGTCCTAATTTAACTAACCAAAAACAAAAGAAAAAAAATTGTGTGCCATCAGGCACATTAATCGAGAATTGAAAATTTGATAAACATCAGGGATCTCTAACCTAATTATATTAAAATTCATCATATAAAGTCAAAAGATCAAATAAATTACCTTGTTCTGAATAACATCTTTCAATATGGTAGTGATCCTTGCCAAAGTGTCAATCTTCTTTTCCATTTCACTCACATGCGTCAGATGAGCAACATTCTTATCCTCCTAAAAGTTCCCACACATGTATCAGTTCTATCAGTTCCCAAAGAATAGGTTCAACCAATGCTTCACGATCAAATAAAATGAGAATTTTAAATGAGTTCCATAAAGGTCAACTGGAAGTAGAAAACCATCTTATTAAAAGCAGCGAGTTGCAAACCACAAGTATCATGTTCTGAGCTTACTTTCTAAGGTTATGGAACTGACTATGCATGCACTAAGTAAAAACAGATCAAGGCAAAGGGCTTAACTCCAAAATAGTAAAAAGAGTAAACCAATGATTGAGAGGGATCTATGGTTCACACTTCATACCACATCGACCATTAATATATTTCCAAATGACAAGTATCTCACATTCAGCCTGCAAACTGCATAATTTCAAACCTACTAATTAGAAGCAGGTGAGTTCACCATTGAAGGGATCGCCCATTAGAGTCTAAGTTACTCATATCCCATGCAATTTTTGAGGAAGAGTTCACCATTGAAGGGATCGCATGTTAGAGTCTAAGTTACTCATATCCCATGCAATTTTTGAGGAAGCGAATGCTTGAACTAAAGATCTAGTTCGAAAGAAATATGAAACCCTACCTCGCATGTGCATGCAGAAACACACACATTTAATATTCTTTGTATAATGAAGTATACATCCTAGGTGTGGTAATGTTGATGCCCCCAGCCCGTTTTCCCCCAAAGGAGGGGAAAAAATAAGAAAGAAGGACTTAAATCATTGCTCACCCATTTTACAACTAGGAAAAAATATCTGAAACCAATTCGAACCAACTTCAAGCCTCCCAAATCCCAATTAGCTATCTATAACTATCTCATGCCCTCCAATATGTCTTCTTTTATATGATACACAGACAGGAATGAAACATGATATAATTATTTTTGTTTCATAGGGTATTTTGTTTTATGTCTAACTTATGTGGAAAAACAATGCATTCCAGACCTAGAAAGCAGACAAGTATGATCCGGGAAGACTGTTTTGTTAAGTGAGAAATTAAGCAGGTTACACCTCGAAGGAACCATCATACACAAAATGTTTCAAAATTGAACACAAGTAAATTGAAAAATGGCAGAGGACATTTTCATCACTTCACCTTTCGACCTTGAAGTTCTACTTGCAGATCAGCAATTTTTCTCTGCACAGTTGTAAGCTCTCTCAAAACCCTTATCAAGTCATCACCCTTTTCGCCAGCCCCACTTGTTAAGTTTTGGAACTCCTCCTAGACAAGAGAAAAGGCACTCAATCAAATGTTCCACAGCTAAAGAAGCCAGCTGAATTTATAAACTGCAATTCATCTAGCAGAAACTCTTTAACTCAGCACACCAAAAAAAATCATCAGGAGAAGTGAGTACTGCTGACTATAAACAAACTATTAAGACATCTCGATCATCCCTTAGTATTATTCACAAATCAAACAGCTCAAGAACCCCATCAATAACAACAACAGATCAAGCGAAAAACCTGATAACTCAAGACAAAATGAAACTCCATAGTGACAAATGTCTTAAGCTACAAATTGTTATCTAAAGTCGCAATCAAAGGACAAGGGTTTAGGACCATAAACATAATCCTTGTAAATTCTTCTGCTATTCCCATCAGTGAAATGATCTTCTCATGCAACAAAAGGAGTTCAGCATAGATACAGCATTCACCTTGGAGCAACCATGTCAGAAATAATAAGGGAGTCCTATGACCAATGATCTAGTAAAACATAACTGACAGGATATGCCTGCTAGGTGTATTGTCAAGCCAAGCATGCCAGATACATATAACGTCTTATCCATGTGTTGCAGGTCTGGCACAAGTAATCGCAGTTATTAGGAATTCAAGTAACATAGATTTACAAGTGAAGAAAGAGCCAAACTTGCATGACTGGTGGCAAGCAAGCATTTGTCATAACAACCATGTTTTCCTTCTATATAATTCTTCCATAAATCTCAACCTAGTTATGAGGGAGTTAAGGCATCAATACCAAGAACTTGCCTCAGAAAATTAATATTTTAAACGTAAATAAATCAAGTTCCAATCTCATTCCTAGACCCTACCAAGCTGAGCTCCTCTCCCACTTACAAGGGATTCAGTAGCACCATAGTAGCTCAATTCTTAAACTTCACCCTCAGAATTAACAGGAGAATCTTCATTCTCCTACTGGCAATACAGTTATGTGTGATTGAGATTTCGTCGAGTATGTAGACTTTACAAGGGCACTTAGCAGATTTGGATAGATCGTGATTCTCTATTAATTGATCATCTAAGTTGGCTAGTTCAAAAATATAAATTAAATTAAATACCATAAAAGGGTCAAAAAATAAAAAAATTCAAGCAAATGACATTGACCCATAAAATTTAGGTTAACACTAAACAGTCCATCAAAAATGTAAAAGTAGCATACATTGGGAGTCTTACAAAATCTAAGTATTGTAGTGCAGAGGTAGACAGTACAAAATCAAACTAGGTTGCAAAAACAGGCATCATAATTGAAAGGGTAGAGCACCATGATTCAACAATAAGTACTTTGGATCTAAGTCTCTGAGGGACATTTTCTATCTGGCATGAAGATGACAATGTATTTAAGATGTAAGTTATTGAATAGGCAATCGGATTGATAAAACTGATCTAGACCTCAATTCCATCTCTAACAA
This sequence comes from Ilex asprella, assembly GCA_023539305.1. Classification (NCBI taxonomy): domain Eukaryota; kingdom Viridiplantae; phylum Streptophyta; class Magnoliopsida; order Aquifoliales; family Aquifoliaceae; genus Ilex; species Ilex asprella. The sequence goes on from CM042187.1 coordinate 38,404,346, forward strand.
TGAAATCAAAACAATGCTTGAATAATGATGTCCTGCCCTACATAACCACTTGATATACTAAACAATTGAACACCAGAACCCCCCAAGAATAAAATCAACCCTCGTGGAATCTCCCAAATACATCTTAGAATAACACCAAATTAAGTTCTGGACTTTAATTGTCACCAAGTAAAAATATTTCTCAAAGAAAGGTACAAAAAAACTAGGGTTCGGAATCAAAATCTTAAACTTTCGTAATTCTGCCCTTTGCCCTCCAAAATCAAGCCGCCACTTTTTCACAATTTTCCACTTTGTTTCGTTGGGACCAAATAATGTCAACGATCACATCCAACATTTTCGACGAAAATGGGAAAGACTAGAGAGAGAGAGAGAGAGAGAGGACCTGGGAAGGTGGAGGTGGAACAGAGAAGCCAAGCTCAGCGGCGATAGAGAGAGCATCGGACATGCCACCGAGTCGTCTGAGAGGTTTCTTGCCGACCCATGTCGTGTCGCTTCCCATCGACATTTTCTACACTTTACCCACCACACAGATCCTTCTTCTTTTTTGCTGATTCGAAATCAATCACTTCGTTTTTGTTTCTTCTTCTTCCCTCGGACGGCCTTGGTCTCCCTCTGAAATTTCATGAACGAAAGCAGAGCTTTTTGAGACTTAAAACGTTTCAAGTTTTCAAATAGTGTGACTACTCGTAAACAGACACGTTGGTTAAAATTTTGAAAGAAAATAACGTCACGAATTCGATATAAAATTAATTAATTTTTTTATATAAACTTGAAACTAATTTGTATATATAATTTGCTTTATTTTGATTTTTGAAATAATTTATGTAACATAAATAGTAATAATTAAAATCGACTCAATTACAAACTAAAAACGATTTTTGAACTTGGTCAAAAGTCCTTCGGTCTATAACAAAATTTTCAATTGTTTTAAGTGTTTCAATTGGTCAAGGGTTTGGGAAAAACTCTAACACGCTGTCACTATCGTTAATTAACATTTTGGTCTTAAGTAAATAAGTTAACGTTTGACGTGATGTTCTTAAGAGATATTTTGTCTTCACGATAGTCCTTATGGATTCTTCTAAACCTTAAGAGTATCTTCAACAATAAATTATATTTTTAACTATCTAAAAAATATTTTTTTTATTTTAATTATTCACTTTTTTAATACACACTCCAACAAATTTTTGATATTTTTAACTATTTCTATTAAATATTATTTTTTATTCCTTTTATATTATTTTTTTAAAAATAATGAAAAGGAGAAATAGAGAGAATGAAAGAAAGAAGAGGAAGAGAGGGAAAATAATATAAAATATGTTTACAAGTTGCAACAGTGATGATGATGCACAAAATCTTCTTCGTGCAAAATCAACAGTCAAGAAAATTATAATGTATAATTAAAAAGCAGTAAATAGGCAATCAATGACAAAACTGTAAATATAGAGTCAACACCAAAATTTATAATGGTTCTCTCCAGGTGACTTACGTTCACTTTCGGGAACGGCAGCAGTGGCGGACAATCTTTATTAATGTATCAAAGTACTCCGGAAAGTTTACAGTGTTTAGAGAGGGGGAGAGAAGGAGAGAACAATGAGTGTACGAGATTCGGAGGCATCGAGGTCTTAAGGAGGTGATCATCCTTTTTTTTCTCTATGTGGAGAGGGACTTACATTATATAGGCTCACCAAGGCGGTGAGGCGGTGACTTGAGGAAGTGGTTTTCCACTATTTTGGTAAGTATAATTTTAGTAAGAGTAGACTTCTTTGGTAAGCACACTTAAGGTAGAAATAGATCTTTATATCATGTCATTCTCTCCCTCGTGCTCCTATTCATTTGGAGGAGGACTCTCTGCTGGATTGAACTTGACCCTTATCTTGTGCTTGGACTTGGAGGTCTTGGACTTGAGTGGTCTTGAACTTGAGTGGTCTTGGATTAAGTATGAAGGAGCAACGAGGAAAGGATCAAGGGGCCAGCCAACGCCCACTTGGAGCCATATGGGCGACGCCCACTTGGAGCCATATGGGCGACGCCCACTTGGAGCCATATGGGTGACGCCCACTTGGCTTAGAGGAGGCTTGGGCGTTGGCCACTTGATCTCCTTGGACTCCCTTCACTTTTCAACTCCGACTTCACTATTCAACTTTTTTTGATGGGTGGACCTAGCTCCATGGGTCCTGGCGACTTGGGCTCTTTCGTGGGTCCTAGATATTTGGGTCTTTTCTCAGTTCATTGGGTCTAGCCCAGTTAAATTTGGGCTCGTCATTTGCCCCCATGCCCCAAGCCTCTGATTTTTTGTGAGAGGAAGGGGTTGTGGGCATGTACTTCATCTTCATTAGAATGAGTCGAATTTTTTTTGTATTTCCTTCAGTACCACAACAAGTTATTGAAAACTAGGAGTTCAAACAGTTGTAGAGGAGAGGGGTGAGGAGGAGTCCATGCCCTTGATATCATAGGAGACGCCCATGGAGGTGTGGGGGGCGGCACCCATAGGAGGCCTGGAGGGCGGCGCCCATGAGAGGCATGAGGGCGGCGCCCATTGAGGGAGAAACCGCTGGGCGTGGGCGTGGGCACAGACGCAGACGCAAACTGGCATGGGCACTGGCTGTTTGGGTGAGGCTGCTTGGGCAAGACTACCTGTGTGCTGGAGTGGGCGGCGCCCATGTGGCTGAGGTGGGCGGCGCCCATGAGGCACTTGGAGCTGCTGGAGTATCAAACGATCAAGAACAACCGACAAATCTTCGAACAACCATAACTTTGCGTACGGGAGTCCATTTGAGACGAATTTTTTTTAATCTGGATATCTTTCGAGATCTACGACATACATGTTTCTACCTCTCTGAATTCGAGTTTTAAGCATAATACAGTGAAACCGACGATGGTGAAGAGCTGCATTCTGGCAGGCATGTATCAGGCATTCATGGGAGACGAATTGTCATCCTGGATTTTTGCCAACGAAAGAGACTGGGATACCCTTCGGCTATGCTGATTTTTGTCCTTGTCTCTGATTTCAGAAGCTCTTGTTGATAGGGAGATGGTGGAGACTCTTTTTACTTTTTAGAGTGGTGTCTTCCCTCTTCTCAAGAGAATGATGCCCCCAGTGATTCTGGTCAAGGTCCGGTAGCCAGGTTGCTTTTTGGAAGACGGGTCCTAGTGGTGGCCCCATTTTTTTTTCAGACTGGGACTTCTGTGCTAGCCTTTGTATGCTGTAGGAGTTGAGATTCTTGTACAGTCTTCTATGGGGACCGTAGCTCCATATGGCTCGGTGGGTATGCTTTGACTTGGCTTCGGTCAAGTTGTTTCAAGAGCTTGCCTAGAGATGACAAAGACAATGTTATTCAAAATATTAAATTATTTAACATGATTACCTGGATTGAGAGGTAAACTATTTGCGCGAGAGCAAAGACAGAGTCTGAGGATTGCTCGTAAGAAAACTACCCCTCTTGAGGTCGGGCTTTTGGTGACTCGTGAGAGAGGCACTAAGCTGGAGATTGATGCTGCTTGAGAGCAGAGATAGGGCCGAGCTTCTTGGCAACTCACAAGAGAGTGCGAAGCTGGAGATAAGGCTGCTTCGGAGCAGGTAAGGGCGAGCTTCTCTGCGACTCATGAAAGAGTGGGAAGCTTGATATGGTGACTGTCTGTGCGAGAACAGAGTCATAGGTTGAGCTACGTATAGTCTCGGAAGATGGTTGTCGTAGTAGAGGCTTACAAGATATGTCCCGCATTGCTCTTTGGCTTTGTACTTGGCTTTCTTTCTTTACATTTTTTGGATTTGAATGTTTGTTGGTGACTGTTGTTTTGCCTTGCTTCTTTACAAATAGGTTGAAGATCAGGGAGGCAGTCGATGGTCAGACAGCGGAGAGTCGGGCACACGAGTCTGCTGAAGAGCAGATAGGGCTTAGGTGGTAGGCACGAGAGGATGCCGCGAAGCAAGTAGGGCTCGGGTGGCAGGCACGAGAGGATGCCACGAGCAGTTGGTAAAGCTACGTATAGCTCAGAAGTAGGTTGTCACGACGGAGACTCATTCCATTGAGATAGAGATGGGGAGGGCTCTGAGGAGCTGAGTACCTGAGACTCCTTCCATTGACTCATTCCAGTGAGATGGAGATTAGGAGGACTTTCTCATTCTATTAAGTTGGAGACGAGGAGGGCTCTAAGGAGGAGTTGAGCGTCTGGTGCCTAGTGTTGCGCTCCTAAAGCTGGACGCCTGGTGAGAGGGGGTGAGACCCATCGTCTAGGGTGCCTGATGAGAGGGGGTGAGACCCATTGTCTAGGGCGCCTAGTAAAAGGGAATGAGACCCATCGTCTAGGGCGCCTAGTGAGAGGGAGTAAGATCCATCATCTAGGGTGCCTAGTGAGAGGGAGTAAGACCCATCGTCTAGGGCGCCTAGTGAAAGGGGTGAGATCCATCGTCTGGGGCGCCTAGGTGGAGAGGGCGAGACCCCTCGTTTGGGCATCATGGAGAGCGATGAAGGTAGAGAAGACGAGACCCTCTGTCTGGGCAGTATGCGAACGCTGAAGGTGAAAAGGGCAAGACCTCTTATCTGGGCGGCATCATGGAAGGTGCCCAAGTTGGAGAAGGCGAGATCTTACGTTTGGGCGTCATCATGAGAGACGCCCAAGGTCGAGAGGACGAGACCATCATGGGGGCGCTGAAGGTGGAGAGGGCGAGGTCATCACAGGGACGCCGAAGGTGGAGAGGGCAAGACCGTCATAAAAATGCCTAAGGTGGAGATGGCGAGTCCCTCTGTCTGGGCGACATGCAGACGCCAAAGGTAGAGAGGGCGAGACCCCTTGTCTGGGCGGCATCATGGGAGGCGCCCAAGTTGGAGAGGGCAAAACCATTATGGGGGCGCCGAAGGTGGAAAGGGCGAGGCCATCATGGGGGCGCCGAAGATGGAGAGAGCAAGGCCGACGCTCAAGGTGGAGAGGGCGAGACACATTGTCTGGGTGACATGGGACGTCGAAGGTGGAGAGGGCGAGTCCCTTATGGGGGCACCCAAGGTGGAGAGGATGAGACCCATCGTCTGGGGCGCCTAGGTGGAGAGGGCGAGACCCTCGTCAAGGTGCATCAAGAGGAACGCCGAGGGAGAGAGGACGAGACCCCTCATCAAGGCTCCATCAAGAGGAAAGTCGAGGTAGAGAGGGCGAGACCCCTCGTCAAGGCTCCATCAAGAGGAGGGCTGAGGTAGAGAGGACAAGACCCCTCGTCTGGGCGACTGATGTTGGGCGCCCTTGTTTACCTTATGGTCGTAGGCTATTTGAGGTGAAAACATGACAATTAATAATCTTGCAAAATTTTATTTCATTAAATAATGAATAACAAAATAAATCAACTAAAGCATAAAAGATAGATAAAATTCTCATGTATTCGGTGTCCCATATGTGGGTGAAGGTTTTCCTGGCGGAGTCCGAGTTAACTCATAATCCTGACCCTTAGGAGATCGTCTGGATTTCTCCGGGGGGTTGCTGATATTCTCTGTCATCCTGGTCCCGACCAGGTGACGGGCTTGTCCTCTACCAATAACGTACTGCCTCAACTGGCCACGCTGTATGAGCTCCTCGATCTGTCTCTTGAGCTCATAGCAGTCATCAGTGTCGTGGCCATGGTCACGGTGGAAACTACAGTACCTATTGTGATTTCTGTGGTTTAGGACGAACTTTATTTTTCCAGGCCAACGGAGCGTGGGGTCATCTTGTATCTAAAGTAGGATGTGCTCCACCGAGGCGTTGAGTGGCGTGAATGGTTGTCGGTTTCTCCGGGGGTACAGACCAAGGTGGTCCTTGACCGGGAGTCTCTCGATTCTCTATCTCTTGTTCTCCGTCTCCCACTTGTCTTCGCATGTGTCTTTTCTCTCCTCCCCTCCCTGAGAGGACTCACCTCGATAGGCCTTGGTGACGTCCTCGGCATTCATATACTTTTGTGCCCTTGACAGTAGCTTGGGCTTGTTGGAGGGAGACTTCTTGAGTACAGAGAACATAAAGTTGGAGGTGCGAAGTCCAACGATAAAGGCAGCAAGAGATACCTTATCATCTGGCTCCACAATTTGAAGGGCCTCCTCGTTGAAACGGGTGAGGTAGTCTTTGAGACTTTCATCCCTATCCTGCTTGATGGTGAGCAGGTGGGTCACTGGTCTCTGATGTCGGCGTCTCCCAATGAAGTGGGAGACGAAAAACCTGCTGAGCTATGCGAATGAGTGTATGGAGAAGAGTCTAAGTTTAGAGAACCATTGGCGGGCAGACCCCTTCAAGTTGGTAGGGAACGCCCGACACATGATCTCTTCAAGCACATTGTGGAGTTGCATGAGGGACTTGTAGCTATCTAGATGATCGAGGGGGTCTCTATTGCCGTCGAAGGTCTTGATGTTGGGCATCTTGAACTTTGAAGGGAGTGGATAGTTGACAATATCAGTGATAAAGAGCATGTCAGTGCGTCTTACCAGGTAGTCCACGGTTGTAGGCGTCTGTGTCTTGATGGCGTTGAGGGCATCACTGAGTTAGTTTTGCACCTCTCTGATCTTCTCGTCCCATTGGTTGGGGGCGTCCTTCTTTGGCTGAGGGTATTGGCTCTCGTGGTACCCGTATTGGCTTTCTCCTTCGTCCTCATGCATAGGCACGTGCAAAAGGTGAACACGTAAACTCCCTGCGCGTTGAGGAGGGGCTTCCTGGCGAGGCACAGGAGCATTCTGGCGAGGACCTCCATGGTGGGGGACTGTCTGGCGCCTAGAAGGGACAGACAATGGCTCCTCTCCTGTTGGAGGAAGTGGGACTCCTTCTTCAGGGTGAGGTACAGTGCCTCCCTAGGTGTGCATTAGTTGAATAATTTGCTGGTTTTGTTTTACCAGCAGTTGCATGGTTTGGAGAAGCTGTTGTTGTTCAACGACGGGGGTCGTAGTAACAGATGGCTCTGAAGGTGCGAAGGGAGGTGGAACATCCTCCCGGTGTGCTGGGTTGTCATCTCCCAGTTGTTGAGACGTCGACCTAGTTGTGATCGTCATGGATTGCAAGAGGGTTGAAAGGTAGTAAAAACTCAGTCGTTCTCACAGACGACGCCAAACTGATGATGCACAAAATCATCTTTGTGCAAGATCAACAGTCAAGAGAATGATAATGTATAATTAAAGAGCAGTAAATAGACAATCAATGGTAAAACAATAAATATAGAGTCAACATCAAGATTTATAGTGGTTCACTCCGGATGACCTACATTCACTTTCAAGAACGGCAGCAGTGGCCGACAATCTTTATTAATGTATCAAGGTACTCTGTAGAGTTTACAGTGTTTAGAGAGGGGAAGAGAATGAGAGAACAATGAGTGTACGAGATTCGAAGGCGTCGAGGTCTTAAGGAGGTGATCATCCTTCTTTTCTTCCATGTGGAGAGGGACTTACATTATATAGGCTCACCAAGGCGGTGAGGCGGTGACGTGAGGAAGTGATTTTTCACTATTTTGGTAAGTATAATTTTAGTAGGAGTAGACTTTTTTGGTAAGCACACTTAAGGTAGAAATAGATCTCCGTATCTTGTCATTCTCTCCCTCATGCTCCTATTCATTCGGAAGAGGACTCTCTGCTGGATTTAGCTTGACCCTTATCTTGTGCGTCGACTTGGACTTGGAGGTCTGGACTTGAGTGGTCTTGAACTTGAGTGGTCTTGGACTGAGTATGAAGGAGCAAAGAGGAGAGGACTAAGGGGCAAGCCAATGCCCACTTGGCTTGGAGGAGGCATGGGCGACGCCCCACTTGGGGGCTTGGGCGGCGCCCTCTTGGAGGAGCTTGGACGTTGGCCACTTGATCTCCTTGGACTCCCTTCACTATTCACCTCCGATTTCACTATTCAACTTCCTTTGATGGGTGGACCCAGCTCCATAGGTTTTGGCGACTTGGGCTCTTTCATGGGTCCTGGATATTTGGGTATTTTCTTAGTTCATTGGGCCTAACCCAATTAAATTTGGGCTCATCAAGTGATATTCTATATTTAGAGTATCACTGTAATAAAAATGTATTTTAGATAATATGAACAACATATGTTGGAGCATGAATTTTGGCTTTGATTAACTAAATTTTAGCTATTTTGATCATTTACAACATTTATTAGAGATGTTCTTAGTCATAGCAATAATAGTTGTATTCATAGGAATAATAGGTAATTGCATTGGTGAGCTTTTTCCGGGTAAGTAAAGAATTCATGTCATCTTTTCCTCTGTTCTCAATGTATCCGTCTATTGCATTTATATCCTAAGATATAATGTCAACAAATTATGTCAAATTTTTAAGTTCAAATAATATTACTCCTATTGATGTAACCTATAAGATACCTATTAATATACAGACTAGAAATTCAAATTCAAATTGGTGCAAAATTCAAATTCAAATCCAAATCAGTACAAAATTTGAATTTTAACGGACAAAAAATTTAAAATTAGGTTAAAAAATGTACGATCCATACTTGCATTCGAACCCGACACTGACCCGGGATACAATAAACTCATCTAGGCCCATTCCATTAATGCAAACTAAGAGTATACAAACTCGTTAAACCTTTTGCTCCATTTTAAAAAGCGAATGTATGTGTCTTAATTTCATTTTAAAAATTTATCAATAACTTCGTATTTGAAGATAATCTGTAATATCAAAAATTAAACATTAATCGTATAATATTTTATAAATTAACACCCTTGAATCAATCATCATTGTTGTACTTTTATAATTAAGAATTTAACTTTTTAACTGTAATATTAGATAAATAGATGATCTAAAACCCTAATAATAGGTCTGAGAAGCTTGGAATTGGCTAACTGATCCATGATAACGATAAACAAATCAAGATTGAACTAAATAAATTTCCATATTTGCTAATTTTGGGAATTCAGCTCGAGACACCTATAATTAACTTAAAAACACTGCGTAAAAGAATGGTTTAAGAGCAACACTAATTTTTTTTTTCTACTACTATTAAGCCTGATAATCCTAAACACGACTCGTGAAACCGACACAAACCCAATATAAATTTAACAAGTTTGGATGTAATCTTAACAGATTTGTCTTGACAGACTTGTGAAATAAATAAATCAATTTTGTGTTTAACCCATAAAACTTGTTTCAATCCGTTAACAATGACGCTATAAATTCTCCCCCCCCCCCAAAAAAAAGAATAGGTCTCTAAACCTCTACCTCATCTCAAGAATGGTGATTTTTTTTTATATTCGGTGTTGTGCACACACTTTTTTATTCTATCATAATTTATTGTTATAAATAAACATGTCAAACATATATAATGTGTAACAAATTAATGATTTTTCAAGTGGATTCAAAAAATTTTAACCAATTCTTTTATTTAGTAAGTGACACATGAGTTGTGCCAAATAACTCGTCTCATAAATAAATCGTATACAAGTGTGATAATTAGACTCATTTCTATAAACGAATAGGGTATGAATAAAAGATTATTTTACACAAACTCATTCCACCCGAGAGAGAGAGAGAGAGAGAGAGAGATTATGCCCTTCTTTTTATTTCAATAGAGAGATGGGAACCTACAAAACATTTTGGGAGCTCTACAATCCTATTATGGGACCTTTTGCTACACAAAGGCCCACCCAAAAAACAATGAACTAATGCCAAGATGAGAAAATTAGCATTTTCTAAGTTGCCTTAACATGAACTAGGAGATGCAGCTTCAAGGAATACTGATCCATCATGTTAATGAATTGGAATTGCAAAAGGGATTAGCTAGGTTGTTGTTGGAGGGGGGGGGGGGGTAATGATCATCAACCTTGGCTATGTAGGTGGAAAGAATCTATTGAGGTTGAATGGCAAAGTGTAGAACTCTTCGTTTCGGTTATCTCCTCTAAATGTTCTGAACTTCAACCACCATGGCATCCCTCGATCTTTCTTCGACTTCTCCACCTCTAATGTGTTGTCTAGGAACACAGCAACAATCAACCCCACTGTTGGCTGTGAAGAGAATATCGTATTCAAGAATGCATTGAACTGCAAAAAGAAACAGACATGAACCATCTCTTTGATTGCACCAAAAAAAAAAACCAAGGGACTGAAAATAAATAACAGAGTTGAACTTTTGAGCTTCAAAATCTTAGAAAAAGGTATGTACTAAAACAACATTGATCAAGTTTCTGTTATGCCTTTGATCAGGATCACTGTAGATGCCAGAATCAACGTTCCAGTTGAAGATTGTAACTTCGTGTAGACATTGTTTAAAGTTTGCTGGGATAAGACTCACCCATCCAGCATTTGTTTTTACAAGACCGTTACGTGTGGGAGTCCAATATTCATTAAAAAACTGTGGAATAGATATCCCAAGAAAGAGTGAGAGCCCTGTTATAAAGAGGCTCCTCATAGAATTCATATTCGTGAATTGAAGAAATGATAGGCCAACAGAACCTGCAGGCAAATAAGAAAAGGTTGTGAGGCGAACAAAATAAAAGAAAAGAGACATTTGTAGATAGCAATGGCATACCTACAAGGCCAAAGAGAACACAGTATAATGCAGCATATATGGGGAAGGGTATAGATGCAAAAACAGCTCCAAATTTCCCTGCAAGACAGTAACAAGATTTGACTATGAAAATATTATTGAAGTCGTTTAGAAAATTCACATAACCCATTTAGATTGCCAAAATAATGATATTTAATACAGAAAAAGGCAAACAGGAACAGGTGGCCATCTAAAAAATTCCTTCTCATATTTAATTCTCACTCGGTTGGCCTGTTATCACGGTTTGAACCGTTGGCCTAATATGCCAGCAAGCAATAGTTAGATATATTTTTCAAACCCCAAGTTTCATTGTGACCCAGAGATTGACAAATACCAACCTAACATAGAGAAGAATATCATGAAGCCAGCAGAAATTTGAACTACTCTGCGACTTCCAACTCGAGTGAGTCCAAGAAGCCCCACATTTTCCCTGAAATACATGGCCAAGGCCTCTGTAATGCTTATCTTGTACCAAATGAAGCAAGACATTTAGCCTGCATGTAGCATAGTTGATTGAGTTGTGTAATCTTAATTACTTACACTGATACAGTAGAACCAGTGCCTGTTCCATAAAGACCATCAAGCAAAATACCTATCCCCTGCCAAAGCAATAATATAGAACCTACTCAAATCCTCCAAAAGACAGAAATTTAAATTTAAATTAACTCAAATGGTGAAGCTTTGTAATAATACTAAGACAATTGGCAGTAATGTGAGCAAATATATAATTACAATGATGGTCCACTGGACTTCACACCTGGCAATATTGGAAAATAGGTTTTGTATCCTATTCAACCACAATCTCATCTAAAAGCTTTAGCTGTTAGCGAATAGTCATATACTGTGCCCATTCACTTGTTGAGCCATATTTTGAGCTAAGTACAGGCAAGTCTTATAATTATTAGAATAATAGTGAGATTTGAACGCATGATCTCCTTCTCTAATCCTAGGTTAAAATATCCAACCCAAAGCCAATTGACTATGAGTGGAGACACTCGCAAGGCTCACATAATCCAACACACTCAACGTCAGGCAATCAGTCTATTGATTTTCATGAATATGGAGTCTTTGACAGGTTATAGTATAATTTAACACTTGTGATGACCCAATTTTGGTTTGAATATTTGGCTACTAAAACAAGGATAGCCTGATGCAAAGGCTGTTATATTTTGAAAAGTCATACCACTGTTTCAGCTCCATTCTGTAATGTCACATATACAGTGGAAACTGATAGTTTTGCATAACAATAGTCAATGGACAAATCAGTTTTCATAATAAGCAGAAACGAGCCTACATTTCAAGCCAAGTAACTAGTTCCGTGTCTCAAGCGGAGCTTGAGCACAAACACTAACCCAAGCCAAGACTGAGCACACCACCATTAGGCTGTGCCTCGATATATCATCCTAGTGCAAAAGATAGAATATTGATGACTCATTCAAATATGTACCAGCATGTTGGCATGCTATTTTCTACTTGTGAATAAATTAACATCTAATTTAGCTTGAGTAATGGCGGTCTGGCAGTGGTAGTTTGGATACAGACCTAACCTTTGACATTATTTGCACAAAATGGCTACCCTCATTTCCAAATAATGTCAAATGTTAGGCCAGTACACAATCTACCCCTCCCATACTTCCATTCTCACATGCTAGTACATATTTTGTTGAAGTATAAATACCTAAGTTACACCTTCTCCAACAATTTAAACTTTTGAAGTAGATAGTTGTTTAATAAAGTATATCCTACGTTCGAATTTCGCGGCCACCCTAATAACCACCCAAATTATTAAAAGATTTCCATGTACTAGGCCGAAAATCTAACCTTCATGTGAGGGGGGCGCTGACGTATAAATACTTAAGTTATACTCTCTCCAACTGCTTAAACTTTTGGAGTAAATAGTTGTTTAACATATTTGAACCCCATTTAACATTACACACTTCAATATGATTTTATTTCTTTGCATTCAGCTACATCATATCTGTCACAGGCAGAGGATTTATTAGTTTCTTAAGTTGATAATACTTGCTTTGCTGCCTCTGCATCTGTTTTTGGAAACAAAGAAGTCAAATAAGGAAAATAATATGGCACAAATCTTATAGACTGCTACCATTACTACTACTACTACTACTAATGTAGTTTGAGTTTTATCCTGTCTTGCAATTCTAGAAACAAAAGTTCTACATCTCTTTTTTGCATCAATACAAAAAGTCAGCCTCCCAATTTAGATATAGTTCTGGTTCATCTTCATAGAAGCTTTAAGAACATTTGACTTACACACATTCCAGTAATAACTACATGCTCAAGAGATAATAAAAATGAAACAAGTGTCCAATTAGCTCACCTGCCAGCCAATGCCCCGGCTCAATACATAGGCAGGAGGTGGAGTGGCAATTGCCAGCCGAGATGCTGCTATGTAAGCACCAGTTGACTGCGCCATATAAATGTAAGATAATTTTGGCACGCCAGAATTATTTTTATTTTTGACAAAAGTATAACTTTTTAACCAAGCAGTAGGCCATACATACTTCAACATTGTAACTCAACTACATTACTGCACAAAACACTGCTAAACCAAGGTTGTTTTAATATTGCCATAGTGAAGAAGTTTGTGCATGTTTAGCTTAAACTTATAGGAGGCCAAATAAAGTGAACATGCGAGTTATCTTACTGCCAGAAGTAAATGGAGCTAAAAAGCTACTTCCATAAGACATAATTTGTTGGCTGTATACATTCTCTCTGACGAGCCAGGTTAAACAAACAATGACTGCAGTAGGGCATGCATCTTGAAAAGGACATGCAATTCTGAATATTTCCTGATTTTAATATATTTTACAGTCGTACATAAAGTGTGAACTTCTTTGCGAAATAAATAACCAACCTACTAAACAGCTACAGGTCAAATGTTCTAAGCAGTACCCTAATGATAAACTCAAAGTCCAATCAAGTAAATTACATAGAAGCAGCTTCAAGTTTACTTGGAACTTGGAAGATACTTATTTTCAGACATTAATCCAATGTTACAGTGCAATAAGTCGACTAAAAGACTTGTGCCATCAGATTGTTTTGGTGCAAGCATTTCAAGTTTGCTAAGAATAATTTCCAATGCCAGATTTTTTATCGGCATGTTAAGGAGGCAATTAAAAACAAGTAACCAACATAAGATTGAGAGCCACACAACAAAATAACACCTCAATCATTGACACAAGAACTGCAGACATCATGGCAAATGAATGACCAGCATCAAAAGTAGGTGGGCCCCACTGCAGAGGGTACGGAAACTTGAACCTGAAACAATAAATCACATTAAATTTCAGATTTATACAAACAAAGCACAATTCAGGAGAAACAAATACTAATCATATTACTGACCATGGAGCAGTTGATATGAGATTCGCTCTGTCTGTACAACAACTGACTTGTGTGTGAGTGGGTGTGTGTCTGTAGGCCCCACTAGCTGTCAGTATTAGGGAATAGATCCAAATGATTGTGACACATATCAATACAGGAAACCGTTCGAAAATAGGGAAATCCCTCAGTGGTCTCACATGCTTTAGATACTGCAATTAGGAAGCTGTTATTGGCGTGAAGGTAAGAGATAATTAAACTGAATGAGGCATAACTCTAATGATTTTGAAATAAGATCTTACTTGTGACAATCCAACAACCAACAGTAGCATTGGTATCCCGATTTCTACACAATTCCCTAGCTAAAATACAATTGCAGCAACAAATTCACAAAAGTCATAATAGAGATTAGGAACACAACAATATGTGCTCGGATGCTATGCCGCTTGATTAAGGTTAGTAAGTTAAACGACTATTGTATGAGGATTCAATCTCAGTCCCTGTGTAAACACAATCTCATTCTCAACTTCCTATGCCCCACGAGGTTTGTTCGGCTTAAACCTTCTCATAACTAAAGTATTTACCCCATCTTTAAAGTGAAACCATCAAAGTTCCATCTGAAAATCTGTGCCGTGCATCTTAAGACACAAGGGATATACCATCAAAGTAATTCTAGCATTACTTTATATTCTGAATGGCTAATCGAGCGGTTTCTCAGGTCACATTGAAGAGACATAGAACTTTGGAACTTCTCCTAAACTTGATTGAAATGTAGGAAATTAGAGAATGACAATTGCACGAAGTTCTGAAGAAAATATAGGGTGACCCAATGCACTAAACTCTCACCACTACAGCCTGAAGAGGATTAGATGTTCTCAGCCTTACGCCCGGATGCAGAGACACTCTTTTAGTGACTCGCACTGGAGACAATGTTTCACTGACTCAAACCCTTGACACGCAAATAACAATGGTGCAACACTACCTTGGCTACTTAGTTGAGCAGGCAACTTCTCTCGAATGGGCTCACTAAATAAAATGAAAGGACTCATCCCTACTGTCAACTTCATATGCACCATGTATGCAAATTACAAGCAAATTGCAAAGCCTACCGCAGGAAATCCTCGCTGAAATAGTCCCAACCCAACCAATCCAACCACAGGAGCCATACCTAGGGGGCTGAAAAACCTGTTTAGAAGACCATCAATGATCATACCAACCGTTTATGAAAACATTTAGTTTGATTGCGTCAATAAATGATGAGATGCTAAACTTATACCGGGAAAAGAGGCCCCAAACTTGGCTGTACCCCAGGATGATCTGTATACTTGCAGCAACAATCAAAGCTCCTTGGATAGCTCGCATTGTTTCTATAAATCTCTGCAAACCAATTACACATTAAGATCCTTGCAATAACAACAACACAAGAAAGCTACAAGTTTGAGAAGGGAATATAATATACAAACAGATACCCCAAAGAGGAGAAACAAAAATCAGATATCAGCTGAAGGGACAAAAACTGAAAATTCTTCAGTTGAAAGGAAAAAGGATAACAGAAAAAAATAAAACATTAGACTCTTCTTTTGGTTTGGGGAAAAAGGTATGAAATGAAAGAAGTCTTGCTCAAAATAATGATTTATTTTAGGCTTGTTTATCAGGGTTGTTGACATGTAATGAAAATTTCCCAGTCAGGAGTTGTCTAGGCATAAACATGTGGAGGTATGCGAGTACAAGGATGTATTGGTTTTTAAAACTTCATACATGCTAGAAGGACTACAAGAATATATCTCGTGATTTTAATATAAGACCTCATAGATATAACCATTGTCAATTGATTTCTAATACCTCTGACGTGTATGCCAAACCTATCAAATGTGCATATCAAGACTTATGAGATGAAGTCATTTCAAGATCTTAAGAGAGAGGTGGCAAATACTATGATTCATCATGTTGCAAAGGGTGGAACACCGAAATCAATGCACGTAGCATGAAATTTTGCATGAGTACTATAGGTACACAAACCATCACAATCTAAATACAGCAAGCAGAACCAGAATCAATATACTTTGTAGTGATTCCCTCATACCCTGTTTAGAAAGGGGTTGGAAACTGGAAAGGATGAGAACTTACGGCATGAGGCTCAGTAATTCGTTGCAGAGATGAATCGCTAATAATGTAGAGGGTGGGGATTACATAAGCAAAGGAGCCTCCAACAATGGCTGGTAACCTGGTTCCAAAGAGTGCCTGGAGAAGTGTATTAATGCCAGCTACAAATAGCAACGTTTCTATCACTTGTGCCTTGTCTCCCTGGTTGTGCGAAAAGAAAATACAAATTATTGTTTATGAAAGAACAAAAAGCTAAATTTAAGATACTTATTGTATTTTAGGTCAATCTTCAAATATGGTAGATATTCAATCAACCAGTGCTTCTACTTGTATGGTAGGTATCCAATCAACAAGCCAAGTATCCAAATAGGCACTTAAGAGAAAATAAACATTTCAAAAAGTGGTGTTATGCCCTGGGAAATCTTTTAGGTACAATGAGTTAAGTTTTTGCATGTCCTTACAAGGTTGGAGAGGAAAATCAGATGACTGGAAATGGGGTCATGGCAAATATGTATGGCGTGGATAAGTTAACGTGGGGATCAATGAAGAAGAGAGCATATTAAAACACAAAACATAAGGTGCGAGCTATTTATACCAGTAAAGTCCGCATGGAGTAGTGCAGTCCATTGTGGCCTTTGGACCCAAATTTAAACTATATATAAAAAATAAAAATAGAAACTATAGAGAAATATTGCTTACATCAGATCCACCCATTAACGGAACGAGTGCTGTGGGGATCATGACACTTGTTCCCAACATTAATATGTAGTTTTGAAATGCCAGCAAGATGGTTTCAGCTGCAGGAGAAAACTTAGTCATAAATCAAGAAATAGCGATAAATTTAACACTTTCCCTGCAAATAGATTCTAATGTGTGTATATCATCCAGGGGTACAATCTTACTTGAAACCAAATTCCAAAGTACACAAATTCTCTAAAATTATAAAGATATTCATTTTTCAATATTAAAAAGGAAAGAGGATACAAAATAAGTGCTGATGGTTTCCAACTTCCAACAAAATGAGAATCAAACTACAGAGGAAGATTCAGCTGCGAATCGATGCCATCTCTTGTTGGCATTTCTTTGTAGTGTCTATATTTATCCTCTAACTTCGCATGATTCTAGATTATAGGCACACCAATTTAAAACATCATGTAAGTAGTCATGTCACTTCACCTGGAAAAGAGATAGGCTATGGAAGAAAAAGCATCTGCAGCAGCACCAAATGTTAAAAACTGTAGATTTACCAACATAATCTCCTTAATTAATTGCAGATCTAGACCTTTAATTCAAAAGGATGGGAGCCTTCATAAACATGCTTCCAATTCTTCCACTAGAGTGGCCAAAACACTCAAAGAATAAATAAATAGAAGATATGATGCCATGCAAACAAATTGAGACGCGACAATCAACCACTGGATTGTAACCATGGCTAGACAAAAATTTCAGATGGTCACCATATTCGAACAGCAATCTCTTGCTTTCAAGTGATTATTCCAGTATAATAATCACTTGAGTCACTCAGTTTATTTTAGTAGAGGATAAAAAAGTAATCCTTCATTCTTTTTGCGTACCAAAATGGTATGGATGGACATAAAAAGCATGGGTATTAGTCATTACCATCTATGTGAATGCAATGAAATTTGGGAATCTATTGATGGTTTTTACAGTTCAAAGTATATCATAGCAGCTATTTGGTGTAAAACCTGCATGAAGCATGATAATATTGCAGGGATCTCATAAATACTTCAATATATTATGGATTGCAAATCTTAAGAGATTCTCATCAAATATCATCCCAAAAGCTAAAGGAGAAGAAGCCCGCCTGATGGCCAAAAGTGATTATAAAAAACCATTACACAATGGAAGGTTCCCAAAATTACTTCCAAAAAGCTCTCAGCAAGCATCAAATCTAGGAGATTGAAGAATTCTCCAGCATAATGGTATTCAGAAAGCCTCAGAAAGTTAAAGTGGACAGGAATACTTCATATACATGATTTTTATTTAGTTCACTGAAGGGGACAAAACGCCAAATGATCCATTCGTCACCAAAGCACTATTGAACCAACAGGAGACGAACCCCCTCCAATGACATGGTTATAATTCAAACCAAATCCCTTGTTAACTGAATCAATTAACGTTCCCATGCCATCTTTCCATCACGTAGCCGGGCATACTTCAACCATTCGAACCACATCCCTCTAAGGAAATAATATTTGATCAAAATCTCTCAAATCACTTTTTTCTTCTAGTTAAGGGCCGTAGTTGACGACCAATGATCTTTCATAAGAGCAAAAGGGGAAGGCACCATTAACAGTTGCCAAGTACAATCTAGTATCAATTAATGCAAAAACTGCAATATGAAATTATGCTCGTTACCGCTCTATATAGATAGTCACAAGCTGTTGAAATGCTAACCACAGAAGTCTATCATTTATACGTGTCGCCCAACTAAAATTAGAGGGCTTTCCGAGAAGTAAAAGGCTAGATACAAACAAGTAGCATTAAACTTCAAAGACCCAGAGACCTCTAAGGAAAATGTAAGATACAAACAACTAGCATTAAACCTCAAAGACCCAAAAATGCCTGCTAATGCTCTGTTTGATCGATAAGAAATCCTACTGAAAGAAGCTCTCTTTTAATCCAACAGCCACTCCAATCCCAACCAGCCATGATATTCAGAGACTTCCTTTTCTTTTTTCCACACTTCCCCTGGTCACCAAAAGCCTTAGTAAATGCAAAAGAGAACTATGTATTTTCAAGCACTTCAAACCCGTCCCATAACTAGGGGTGATAATTGAGTTGAATTCAAGCATAATAGTTCGACTATTTACACAGTTCGACTACTTACACGAGCCGACTCGTTTGACTATTTACACATAAACGAGCCTAAAAAATTGTTCAAGTTTGGTCGTTTAACGCCTACCCATAACAAGAGACAAGCGAAACACTTCTTTTTTCCTATGGCTTATCAGCAGTGTCAAAATTGAATATAAGAAAGCGAGTCCCACCAGCCCAAGTAAGAGAGAGGTTCAAAACTTAAGCCTTCTAACTATCAATCCAAAGTAAAACAAAAAAGTCACAGCATTATCTTTTACTTTCTATTTTCCCACTTGGGGACCAACCACAGTACTGAATCAATACATTTCATATATGTCATCTTTCAAAGAAAGAAACAAGAAAACTTAAGACAAAAAGAGAAAATATAACCTCATTAAGATTAATGTAGTGCCACAATGCCTCAGCTTCTATCTAACCAAGAGGTATCAGTTAATGAAGCTACTACACTTCTACCTCAAACCCACATACCAGTTATCTCCCTGAATGTCTTTGGCACATACATACGCATGCAAATACATACATACATCCATGACATCCTTACAAATATCTATAACACTTAGACAGATAGATAAGGAGAGAGAGAGAGAGACCCCATGGAGGATTGGAATCTATGCAGTATTCAAGGTCTTGGAGCTGTTCCATGGGAAGGTGGGTAATGTCTGCCATTGGTGAAGCTTTGAGAGCTTCCCAGCACTCAAAAGATAGAGAGAGAGAGAGAGAATAAGAGAATAGGAATATATGGAGAGGAAGAAGAACTGGGAACAAAGTAAAGCACAGATAGAAAGCAGGAAAAAAAAAAGTTGGAGAAAAAGAGAGAGAGAACAAATAAATGCTCTCTCTTTCTCTCTCTGACTTATGCATATGTGCAGAGTTGGCAAACAACACTTCTTAGTTAGCCCCTCTGTTACGCTCCCCACCTGAATCGACGATAAGCCCTCGTTTTGAAATTTGTACTACGGATTATGCACGTACCCCTACCTCTTCACACATTTACAAATCTGCCACCAACCATGGACCCCACATTTTCAAAGTGGGGTCAGTCAAACTTTCATGTACTCTCCAAACTCTATTTAGACCTCAATGATAAGCATTTTATACATTTTTTTGCATCAACCAAACAATTATTTCATTGTAAAAGCAATGACTTGGCTGTGGTTTCATATTTTTTTTTTAGAGTTTATGTTTGATATAATTACTTAACAAAAGATTAAGGTTAACATGGATAAATTGTAAATTTAAATATTCTTAGTTTAAATCTTGATAATTTTTTAGAATCAGATTATGAGGGATTTATTTTTCATGAATAATTTAATCTCGACATGGATGATCTGACTTTAAACTAGATCAGAGTAAGAATTAATTAAAATATATGTAAATAAATTTGAACAATCCTGACTGTTAAACCAGAGACAAAAAGAGAAAACAATTCTCATGTATGTTCCAAGGTAACATAATGATACCATTAAATTATATGCTTTCGTCCTACATATTTATAGATGTACAAAGAAATCCTACTCGCAAAAATAACTCATTTTAAACTTAAATATGATGCATCTAATAGTAAAGTTTTTGACATATGAAATTGTTCATTAATAATGAAGTGATAGGAACAACTACGTTACCAAATCGAGTTTAAACTTTAATCGGATCTGTTAACTTGTTATAATACTCTCCTTACATGAATATTAAGATATTTTAAAGGAGACTGAGAAGCTTTGCTATAGGTCTCCAATTCGTAAGCCAAATGTTTCACCAGGCGATTAAAATAACATCTAAGTCCCGAAACCACAACTTAATCGAATTTTAATAGCCTTTTTATCTTTTGAACTTGAAAATATATAAATTGGAAAATAATTTGTAAACTTGCAATGGGAGAACATAGGATTCATGGTTACAGTAATGGCCAAAGTGACATTGTCAATTTCCAGGGTAAGAATATTTGTACATTGTCGTATCCTTAGTGTTCAAAGTTGCAGACAGTCTACTTTGTTTTTCCTCTTTTCAAGTATCTCATAAAAAATGAAAAGACCTAAGCCTTGACATAGGACACACATGAGGAATCCAAAAACATTCAGAACAATGTTATATTTATCAAATAATGTGACACAATATCCTTTATTCAATATTAATGAGAACCACTTATCTGATAATGAAGTTCGTGCCACGTATAGCATTTCTCAAACATTAATGGATCTAAATCCGGGGTGGACAGACAAGAGTCTCTCCATACTTGTTATGCTTCATCTAAAGAGGTTAAAATTGGTCAATGATTACCGTTATCGTCTTGTTGTTGGACCTTATGTTCCGTTTAATATGTAGAAAAATAGAAGGATGAAAAATTAGAGCCATGAAAAGTTGGAAAGATAGGTAAAACATTATGTTTGGCAAAAAAGAAAAATAGGAAAGATGGAAAAGTGAATAAATGAGATTTACCTCCAACTCACTAAAATTAATCCTTCAAAAAATAGAAAAGTTAATTATTTGTGTTGAAATGCATCTTATTTGTATATATAAACTTTGATATATACATATATTATGTATATATTTTTTTTTCATATATAAATACAATGATAAAATATATATTTATATTTTTTTAAAAATTTAAATTTAAATTTTTTTTCCATCCTACCAAGCACAACAAAAAAATTAATCATTTTTATTTTCCATCCATCCTACCAAACACAAAAGAAGGAAAATATATTATTCGTACTTTTTTTTATTAAATGATAGAAAATGTATTCCTTCTACTTTTCATCCCTCATACTTTTTATTCTTCCTATCAAACTGAGCATTAAAATCAGGGTTCAAATAAAAGAGAGAGACCCTTGCCTTGAGAGTGAAAAACAAGGGCAAGTGATAGAAAGGATAATCCCTTATGCCAACTACTAGAAAATGGTGAGAGACAAAAAAAAAAAAACCAACAAATAAGTACTAATGCCTTGTGTCTCGATTCGTGGCTAGTTCATTTTGTGTCCAAGTTATATGTGTAAGAATTTGTTCAATCCAAATTTAACATGTTTTATTTGTGTATAGTCAAGTTTGTTTTGTGTTGAATTCACATCCTGTTTAAATTGTGTTTCACGGGTTCACTCGTTTATCGTTCAAACTCCATTGAGAATACATCAAAAGCCTCTAACTTGGGTCAATTTTATGCAAATTTAAATTTCACCCCTTTATTCAACCACAATACAAGTCTTGTGTGAGATAATTGTTTATGACAATGATTATAGTACCAAAGAAATATCATATCAAAATTATATAATTTCTTAAAGTCAAATTATATTTTTTTGAGGGTCTAAATTCTAATTATAAAGTCATGATTCATCATAAATATATTGCGGTCCATAATAAATTTTTTTATTTTTTAACTTTTTTTTAAATAATTTTTAACATTTAAGTTATACATTTTAGGAGTGAAGTTATAACTATTTTATGTTATTCATGATTATTTTCATACATTCATGTTGTTTATTAGGAAAGTCTTTTTTTTAATGCACAAAATGGATATAGAGATAAGGAACTCTATAAATTTGCTAAGACAGAGTTATCTATAAAAATCATATCTACATCGGGTTTGTGAGGTAAGGTTCATTAGTGTATTCTTTTTGGTTTTCTAAGGTATCCTTAGGTTTTGCCCAAGACTAATCCTCCGAGATATGGTCGGGCGCCGAAGCGAGAAACTCTCCCAAGAAAGTGTGTTGCAGTCACAAGGGTTTGAAATCGAGACTACTTATTTAAGCGATCAGAGTCCCTTCCACTTAGCGTATTCAAGATTTAATCTCATCAAATTTTCATAACTACAAATACGTAAATTTATATATTAAGTGAAAAAATCCGGTTTCTTATCCATTTGATCAACCCATCGGGATATTAGAAAAAGTTAAATTATGTCATATGGAATTTGTGTTAATTTTTTTTTTGAAGTTTGTATCGGATTATAATCGAATTCATGTTATTAAATTCGTATTCGAATTATATTGAATAAAAAATTTTCACCCCTAATCAAAATCCTCCACGGTAGCCTACAATGCTTACCCTACAAGGATTCTCCTATAGATTTTGTTTTTTTGCTGACAACAAACCCTACTCATGGTTGTACGGTAGTAATTAAATCAAAGTGGGCCCATTGTAGCAAACTATCGTCACCATACGCTGAAACTGAGAACAGAACAGTTGTTTATTTTTTGGAGTTGTCTATGATATCTAAACAAAAAAATATTCGGTACCCTATCAAAATTTATCACATTTATATATATTTTTATCATTATTATAA
>CM042187.1:38427801-38463662 GCA_023539305.1 Ilex asprella
AATCAAGTTCTTAGTTTTTACCAAATAAATTTTTGATTTATGTAGAATTATTGTATTTATTATTTTTAACTACTTAATTATAATTTAATTAATATTATAAAATATTCAAATCAAAATCTATAACAATGATTGATTTTGAAATGATACCGACCGTTGTACTGCACTACCGATTCTCATTATTTGGATAATATTTAGAATATTTTGAGTAATTCATAAAAAAAATCATCAAACATTATTATAAAAAAAAGGAACAATAAAGTTTAAACTCTCAATCTTAAAAAATTAATTATTCATGTCTACTGTAATTCACTCATTTATTATTCACGTAAATTAATTGTGTCCGGTCGAAACTATAATGGAATAATATATCAAAACTTCAACAAAAAGTCGAATGGAGGGTAACCCATGGTGTTCTCGTCTTGTGGGGAATACATACAATTGGCAACAATCAAATTCCAAATTAAATTTTAAATTATCATGATTTTTAAAATTTATTTTTGTTGTGTTATAGTTTCTAACTTATTTTCTAGCCCTAATCTTTGTTTATATAAAAATCCTAACAATATTTTATGTAAAAAGCACGAGCTTAAACTATCGTTTTCAAAGTAAAAACGTATCTACAAAAACGCTTTTGATCAACAATATACATTTTTATTTGAAAAAAATTATTATATTGTCCAAATTAAAATTTAAATGTCACGTCTCAAATGCATTTACATATCATGTATCATTTTATGGGTCTCAAAAAGTCAATCTTTTCCTTCAATGTGGGGTGCAAATGTACTTGGGAAAAAAATTGCGAGTTTTAATTTGAACGACATAGTATTTCTCAAGCATATTTTTTGTAAACACTACTTTTATGTTAAAAACGTGAATTTAGACATTATTTTAATGTGAACAACGATAAATTAAAAAATAATAATTTAAAAGTCATGCTAGAAATAGAATAAAATTCAAAAACTACCATTAGTTGATTTTAAAAAAAAATCCTATCACCTATAATTAGGCCTATTAACGGATCGAGTTTGGATCAATTTTTTGACTAATCCGCATCAGATGAATTTTTTTTTCGTGGTTCATATCCGAACTAGTTAACATTCCAAAAATCTGATCTAATTCAAATAACTTAAGTTAACTAAATTTTAATAAATTACATCTAAATTCTAACTAATTTTTTTCAAGTAAATCGCTTAATTTTTTAAATATTTAAACAAAATATGTATAAAAATTTTGGATCAAATCAAAATTAGATTGAATATAAATATATTTGAATCTATAAATATAAGATATCGAATTCAAGTTAAAGTAATTGATAAAAAAATATTAATTAATATACAACTAATCAAATTTAAATTGAATTCGGATCATAATGCAAACCTACACCCATCATGGATCCTTTGATTGTGAAATTGAACCCCACAAAATTTCTGTGGTCTATAAAAAGTGTACTTTGAGATTCCACTAGCCCAACCTCCAATGGACAGGTTGAAGAAGTTGCAGAGGTAAAGAGAGAAGAGTTGGTAAGTGTAATAAAAGTCGAATGTCCATTGATGTTAATGGATCCTAAAAAAGCACATTGACAGCACAGTTGAGTGGAAATTTAATGTAATTACAGGGGCATTCAGTTTGTCATAATTGTACTACTACTACCACCTTTTTGTTTTTGCTTTTTTGTCTCAAAACTGGGTGAGGTAAAGAATATGTGCTTGCCAATTTGAAACAATTGATTGAGGTATCAAAAAAATGATGTGTAATCATATATTTTGGATGATTCCTTTGTAGTCCTTGATTATAGAAATAATTAAATTAAATTAAATAATAAAATAAAAATAAATTATATGTAACATATTTTAATTAGATGAAAAATAAAATTTAATATTAAAATTAAAAAAAATATTGAGTGTAACAGTTATATCATATTAGAGGTGTTAGTTGTTGTTATTGACCATAATAAGAGAACAAGTGAGAATCTATAGGGGTAAGTCCAACGCTCAAGCAAGTTTTTTTTTCATGTAAAGAGTTTTAAATTCGATATTTTTTATATCCCATGAGGACCGATCACAATTATTACTCATGACATATGTCCTTAAACTAAATCGAGTTACGGTGACAAGTCTTAGCGTTTGAAGGAATAGTCGATGCAAGTCTAAATACTCTGAGACTAAAAAAAAAAGTGAGCGAGTGAACTCCACAAAATTCATTAACTACGATCCATGTAAAGAAAATGGGACTAATCTATTTATTTTTCTAATTTATTCATTGAACGATTACATCAAGTAGCATTGTTAATTAACGTGACGTAATCGTTATATTTAATTTATAATATAAAATATGACAGATTTCAATAACCTTACTGAACAGTTTAAAATAGACTCATCTAATAACCTCTAATATCTCTCTTAAAATCATTCATATTGTTTCGTGACATCATATGCTTATCCTAATATTTATTCCTAAGAAGGACCCATTGATTGGTGGTGTTGCTTTCGATTGAGGAAGCATGTCAAAGTGGTAAATATAAAAAAACAAGAAGGCTAAAGTGTAGCGGAGACAACGTAGAGTCAAAAAAAAAAAAAAGGGCTGGGTGGTGTGTTGAAACTTGCGGCTAGCTTTCGGGTCCCAATGCTCTCTCTCTCTCTCTCTCTCGTTTAGTTGTAACCGTATCAACCTACATTCCCCACGACCCGACAGTCTCTGGAAATTCGCTTCGCATGACCCAATAGCTTTATAATAAGTAATGTCATGTTTGGATAATTTGGGCTAAACTAGAGTCGTTCCAATTTTCAAACGAATCGAATAATAGGATTTAATATCTAATTATTAACGAATATAAATATGAATTAAGATTTTAAAAATTAATAAAAAGTTATTAATTTTATCAAATTTTAGTTAATTTTCAACTTAATTTAATCAATTAATTATTATATTTAAAATTTTATATTTAATTTCATGTCAATCTCGCTATACATACTTTGTTAGTTATATATATATGTCAGATCAAATTTTTATCGTATTGAATTTACATATATCCAAATTCAAAATTTTTAAAAAAAAATTAATCAGATTTAGATCGAATTCGAGTAAATAAATTAAATATTAATTCATATCCGATTAAATAGACTTGGATTCAGATAAAAATCCACTAAATTGACCAGTTTAATTAAACCCATTTTCAAATACAAAGAAAGGAAGAAAAAATAAATAAAATATTAGAATAAGTGAATCTAAGTAGTCATGGGAGTCTATTAAAAAAGATATGAATGGTTAAACTAGAAAAGAATAGTGGATATTATAAATACACTTTTAGGGTGGACACCAAACTCGTCCTCTCACTTTATTCTGGATATTTATACTATACTACTACTATAAAAATATCTTAGCATGAAAACTTTTAATTTCCTATATTATCCTTACCGAGATTTTTATTTATCTTGTTTAATTTAAAAAATGACAATTTAATACGTCCAAGGTGTATATTACTCTATGAGAAAATTAATAGACACTTTTATTCAAATACCATTTCTCTGTCTTCTCTAAATGATGGACATATAATTGCAACTATTATTTAAGGTAATAAAAACATAATAAATAGTATGCCATTATACATTAAAGTCATGGAAGCTGAAAGAACTTAGTGCAAGTGAAGGGACACAAAAGTAATAAAAAGTCCAAAATGTTTAATGAATTGCAAAAGGCATATGTCAAGTATAAATTCATCCCATCCTAAATACATAAAACCCACTCCAATTAATCAAATTATAAGTAGACCAAATATAATAGAGCTCTATACCAAAAAAGTTTAGACTAGATTGGTTAATGTACAACACTCGAGGCAGTGGTGGGGGCACACTCATACAGTCGAGCCCATGGCATCTGTGACAACAAATGTGACACCAATCGAAGAGACATTAGCAGCTCTTATTTCTTTGGTGGGTGTGATAGAAATTAGCAGGCATGTCTCTAACATAAGAAATTGAGACATTGGTCATAAGAGATAAAATTAAAAATATCACGAGTATAGTTACATGGTGGGTTAGCATTGCTTTGAAACTAAGACAAACTGATGTCCAAATGCCCCCAAATATGGCTCATACATAATCAACAATTTCAATAAACAGGTTGAAAAGGGATGGGCTTGGTTTGGGTTAATCCAATAAGATGTGCACCTCATGTCGAGATCCGATGCAACAACAAAATTTTTATTTTAAATTTGAAATACCAAAAATAAAAAATTGGAAAACATTATTATGATATTGAAATCAATTAAAACATTGAAGATTTGATTGTTCCAACTGGAATTTTTAGAACGATGCTTCAACTTAGGTCACGTGCAACGCACATGTACACTAGTGTAAATATACAATCATCACTTACATTATTGCAAAAAAGAAATGGCAATTGCCCCTACTTGTTTGTAGTAAATTATCGAGTTTATCTTTAGGATACACCAAATTCCCTAAATAAGTTAGCTGACAATTTTTCTTTCTGTTTTTCTGTTTAAAATATGTAAAAATAATAGGAGAGAGCAGAGAGATCACAGTGGTCACTCGTGCGATGTACAAAATTTATAATTTTTCTTAACCACCACTCTTGCTTTATTGTAAATCCCCCCTCCACCCTCGCAACCCGCCCTCCCTACCCTTTCCTACCCGAACATTACTAAAAAAAATAGTTTATAATGTGCTAAATAAAAAAATTGAATGTAGAATAGGCAAGGAAGTCGGGGAAGAATACAAATATTTAGTGGTAAGAAAACCTGTGAAGAATCATTGTATTTCAATGTCATCTAACAAGCAAGTGATGGAGGCAGAAACCACAGGACACAACAAAATTGAAACTATTGAAGATAAAAGAGTTGAATACAACAACAAAATGAGTGCTCCAAACACACTTGCCCCTGACCTGTCCTATCTTAGAAAAAAATATCATCAAAAAAACACGAAATGGATATGGGGTTTCCTACCGCTTGACTTGGTTCTAGGCTTACGGAAAAAGGCGCATTGCATGGGTTCCAAACCTTGTTGACAACAAGCTTTGACAGTGGCGCACGTCTCTTCTTCAAAGAAAAAATCAGTGTATACATCATTCCATCTCTTTCTCAGGTCCAATATACATAGTACAGAATGCAGAAAACAGAATAAGCGAACATCCAATGAGCCGACCAAAGGATGGAACTACTCTTGACAATCCAATGCCCCATAGTTGGGATAGGGCAGCCTGAAACACAACAAGAAGCAATGATATATAACAGAAGATGATAACAGTCCTCAGATTATAATATGCAACACTTCAAAGCCCTAGTGCCCTATCACCACGAAGTTACGGAAACCTTACTCTTTCAATCTTTAAGAAAATATATGTGAATGCACAGCACCCATTCACTAATATATACTGGAAAATGTTTCCAACTAATAACCATTAGGCAAAATAGTATAAGGTAGCAGATAACGACCAATATACCAAAAGAAATTGCTGTCTATAGGATTCTAAGTCAAGAGAGTCGAGCATAATAGATAAATCCATTGCCTTTATCCCAGTAGTTACATGGTAAAGGCTAGTTAATGGAAAATTGGACCATGAATCTTTCGTTGTCTTCCATAATGCTGTCAAATCTAAGCAAAGATTAGCATGCTCAATCGCAGGTAGAAGTATCTATTAAGCCAAAGCTGATCTGAATGGGTCAAAGATCATTAGAGGCAATCCTTTATCAGAAAGGCAATGCATTTCAGATTTGATGGGAAACGACGTTGCAGAATTCAGGAGAATTGTTTCCAGTGAGCTATTTCTATAACATGAAATGCTTGATAGAAGACAATGAAGAATATTACAGAATATTACAGACAATTATTTTTTGGAAAGGCAATGACTGCCAAATGTTTTGGATGAGCTATTTATATAAACTGAAATGCTTGAAAGATGTCTTCTTTTCCTTGAGTTTTCACGAAACTTGATAAATATGGATGGCAGCTGTTCTCAGAATGTAGATGCAAAAATACTTCAAATGTTCCTCTGAGATACCCCTAATCTCTCTCATCCAAAATGAGGACAGCCTCCCATCAGAATTTCTCCTCCAGATCATTCTCAACTGTTTCCCTAAGTTAATTTCTAGATTCTTACAAGGTTGTAAACATCATGTCTGTTTCCAGTTTGTCTTCTGTTATGAATTCCCGGCAAAATAAATAAGGTGAGCTTGTTCACAAATAAGAGTTCCTGCAGAAGTTTTGTGCACATGCTCTTCATTTACTATTTTCTGCTAACAAGTGGACCAATATTTAAAGAAACTGCATTATTAGAACAGCAAACATAAAGAAGCTGAAAAAAAAAAAAAAAAAAAAAAACCTCAAGGTACTGGATATTTGCAACTCTGCTGGTTTTTTCAAGCTGAAGTCCACGTGCTAAAAAAATCTGCAATACAGTAAAAGGGTTCTTAAATCCAGATTCTGACAACCAGAGAAATTAGAAGCATCTATTATCTTGTGAGACGTTAATTGCTTCATCTTTTATATACTGGAAAACGTCCAAAAAAAAACATTTAAGTTTAGCATAGTACCTCAGCAAAGAAGGCCAGTACCCCGAGTACAACCATAAGAAGGAAAGAATAAAAGCCAGGCAGCACAAACTCCTGCATTGAAAAAGCAAAATTAATTGTACAGAGATACACTGGTATAATCCTGGGGCTCTATATTTTTTAATCAACTCTTTGGGAGAACTTTTCAGATGAGCAAGTTGTATCCACTGTCTATTTTTTGAGCCCTTTCTGTATATCTCATGTGTACAGGGCTGCGACTCAGTTCTTGGCACTTTCTAATCGAACAACAAAGGTTTAATCCTTGACAGAGGGATAATAGACCGCGAAAAGATAGAATGAATAGAAAGCTAACTATCCTGACTCCTAAATTTTAGTAAACAACTAATCTGTAGTTAAATACCTCTGCAGCATGGATTTTTTTGGTTTCTTTTCAGATAAGTTGGGAGTTGGGCTACAAAGAAAGTTATTTGTTAATTTCACATGTATTTAGAAATTACCAAGCAGAGATCCCATGTCAAATGAACTCAGGTACATCTATCAGGTGCAAATGAGGCCAACATGTCAACGCCACACTCTTTGGTTGCCTAATGTCACTAATGAAAATTATACGTGGTACCACTTTCTTGATGACAAAAAAATAGGCCCAACATGTCGTTTTAATCTGATTTCAAATCTGATCAAAATAATCAAGGGCTGGAGTGGCAAAAGATCTAGATTTTATCAAGGGCAAATTTCATCCCCACTCCTTGTAGATAGGTCTAATTTCAGTGACACCCCTTCTCGATTCTGAAATTTTACAGCACTCCCTTATAGTTCATATATATATTTCAATTACACCCCTTACCGTGACAAATCGTTATTGACAATTAAAAAAGTGATGATGTCATCTTATTTTATTTCAAAAATACTCATTTTACCCCTTCTTTTTCACACGACTTCTCTTTTTTTTTTTTTTTTTGTTAAACAAAAACATTAAAAAATTTATTTATGAACAAACCAACATTAGAAGAAGCAAAATGAGAATGACAAACACTAGGGTTACCCTTTAAAGCTCCATCAGAATTCAACTTCATAATACCAAAAGAAGGTTTCACCCATCTCACCCAAAATCTCTTTGATCTTCACCAAAAAATTAAAACAGGGCCATGAACAAACCAACCCATCTCGAACAATATTAACAAGTGCCATCAAATCAGATTCAACCATAAATTTGTACCAAATTAAACCATATTGTTCAATTAGGCACAAACCATCCAAAAAAGCTTTGAATTCAGCCACCCATGCCCAATCTGTCCCAAACCCACTTGACATCAACCATTCTCACAATGTGCACGCACACGCATCGTCGACAATCAGCTTTCACATACCCAACACCGCCAATCCACCACCACAACCCTTGCATCAAAACCCATCACAAAACTCCCAAATCAATTTCATGTTTTTTTGCTTTTATCTCAACATGGATGGAAGGAGTTTG
This sequence comes from Ilex asprella, assembly GCA_023539305.1. Lineage (NCBI taxonomy): Eukaryota > Viridiplantae > Streptophyta > Magnoliopsida > Aquifoliales > Aquifoliaceae > Ilex > Ilex asprella. Next base: position 38,435,808 of record CM042187.1, read on the forward strand.
TGGACAGAGAGAGAGAGAAGGGGGAAAGAAAGAGAGATTAGGGGGTGATATGAGGAGAGTGTCAAATGACGCTGTGGAAGGGGCAGACGGTGGCGAAAGAGGAGAATGGGTAAGGAGGGGTGGGTTAGGGGATGGTTCTCTGTCTTCCCACCAGACAACGAAACATCTCCTGCAACCAAAACACAACCCATTTCGGTCTTCTCTCTTCGAAGATGCAGATTAGAACTACGGCTCCGTTGGATCTCAATCTTTCAGATTGGTTTGCAATTGAGTTTGTTGCAGATTCAGTATTCAAATCGAATTCTTTAAACCCATCAGCTATTTGAGAGAGAGAGAGAGAGAGATTTTCTTTGGGAAATACGATCATGGATTAAATATATATATATATATATATAATTTAAGGATAAAGTGGTAAAAGAAGCATTTTCGTCACGTCCGTTACACGACCAAGTCTAACAAAGGGTGTCAGTGAAATTTTAGAATCGATAAGGAGTGTCATTAAAGTTAGACCTATTTACCAGGGTGTGGATAAAATTTACCCTTTTATCAACTGTGAACCCCAAGATAAAGTCAAGCAATCCATTAGCATAGTGCTATGAATATGACTGGATTCAATACCAACACGTTTGATAAAAAAAAAATAAAAAATACCAACACATAAAAGATGAAGCCCTATAAATATAATACAAACTTCTTGCAAAATGGAACATATAGCTCTCCTATTGCATATGATAGCTAATTGCATGCCCAGTAGTAAGCATGTTGGACACGACACTTGCACATATTCATTTTGTCTTACGCTAAGAAGTATGGACACGGACATGAGTCATGGATACAACACAATACAGACACTGACATTTTTCTAAATATTAGGACACAGACATGTTGAGGATACATTGAATAAAATATTCAGATATATTATTTTTAAGATCATGAGTTTGGAGATTTGGTTAAATTCTTTTTCTTTTCTTTGTTTCTCATAGCCATAGGTTCAAAAATTTGGCCTAATTTGTGCTTGTTTATAAACATGGTTTCACATATTTGGCCTAATATATATATTTAGTCCACGAGTTTCTTTACCGTAAATGTTGATTAGTAATTTGGCCCAAAGACATGGTGGAAACTTATCACTCATTAGTTGTGGATTCACAATAACTAGTTCCCCCCAAAAAGAGTCTGCTTTTTTAGTCCAATCCCACAAACCAGTTGTAAAAGTTTATTTAATTGCCATCACATATGATCATTTAAGTTGATAAGGAGAATCTATTATAGGCTTTATAGCCAATAATCAACCGCCACATTCCATATAAGGATAAGGATAAGGATAAATATGGGGCAACTTAGAAGACCAAGCCGTCATCGTACACTTCCACCTCAGCTATCATTCCATCTCTAAGTCAGAAACGGGAAACCCCCACTCTCTCTCTGTGTGGTTTCTCTCTCTAAACGTATGCAACATCGTGTCTCTCGATTTTTCTTTTTGTCTTCCCTTTCGTCATCATCGTTGACATTACTGTGGATTCTTCTATCTACAAACAACACCAAATTGGTGAGCCACACTCAAACAACTCCTGACGTGTCCGAATGCCTTCTGGGATGTCCGAGACGTGTCAAAAATTCAAAAAAATGAAAAAATATTCAGACACTTTTTCCCGCATATCCGACATGTGTCTAGGATGTGTGTCCGTGTCCCAGACTTTTGTCGGACCGGATACGTGAGGGGAAAAAACGTGTCGATGCTTCATAGGTCTTACGTTCTAGATGGGCACTTCCAACAATTTGTAGTCTCTATAAAATTTTGATTTTTAAAATATTGAACTTTGTCAATCAGAGGTCCCCAAAAAACTTACATGTCTAAGTTTTACATGTATGGAGTATTAAAAAAAATCCACGAGCAGTTAATTTACATGCCTAAGATTTTTGGATGATCCCTTGTTGTTGTTGTCTTCATATGTGAGATGATGGCTAAAAATGTCTTAAGAAACCATGGTTCAAGGTCGCAGTGACTTTTATCGACTCAGAGGGCATTAACATACGTTAGTTGAGATGTTGAAGAATGGTATTAGGTGATACACACAAAACGACCTACAGTAGTAGGAATTGAATATGGTCAGAGATTCAAACTATATCGCAACATCACAGAATGGTATGGATGACAATGACTCGAAGAGACGTCTTCTAGTCAACCATGAGTCAAGTGAGACTCGTGGTTTGCACTAAATGTGATATCAAAATGGAGTCGAATCCAACTCGGTCGATTCATAACGGTATGAGTATTGCTGATTATGTGAATCATCTATGCGATTAGCTCGAAATTATTTATCAGGTGTAAATTCCATATTAGGATATTATCTGCATTCATGCATAAATGGCACTGAAATGTCCAAAGAATAGATTAATAGAATATATGGGAAAACAACAAGTAATCAAAGCCACCAATAAGTCAGAAAAACCAGTCAATATTCCAACAATCCTCTTCTCAAAGCCAACAACAAAACACAAAATCAGGCAATCAGAGATATGAAACTACCCACAATGAGACTAGATATTTTACACATTAGGCGCTACAACGGTAAACCAAGAACTTACTTGAAAGGCAAAATTGCATATCACGGAAGCAGGGCTAGCGAGTATGCTAAATGAAAAAACCGTGACCCTGAAAGAGAACAGGAAGCTTTCTAAACCACAGTTTTCAGAAATATTCAACTTTTACAGGACATTCAGAGGGAAACTAGTATATTTTCAGACATACATGATATTTGAAGGATGCCATATAATTCTTCAGTCTCCAAAAACAACAATGCTAGAACCAGCAAGTCATAACATAAACCAGTAAATGTTTAATCTTGATTGTTTTAGTATGCAATAAAGGCAGGAAAAAGAAGCTACTATCACACAGGTACATAATAGCGTGGTCAAATATGTATTACCTTCCTGTCTTTATTGCATACTAAAACAATCAAGACGAAACATTCATGATCTTTGGCTGTGGCTGTTGGAAAAAGGTAAAAAGCCACATATGCTGTTGTGATGATCCAAAAGGCATGGCATTTTCCTATTTCCTATGTTCTTTCTTTTCTTTTTTTGTAAACACAAAAAAAGGATTCATAACAATGAAGATTTGGATCACTACATGAAATAAATTCAAAGATGCAATCTAGTGATCATACACAGGTTGATCAGATGCCTTTGCTCCAGCCCTTATAAGGCAGCAGCTTATACCACCAGCTATTGATGCAAATAATCCAATCAAAACTGCATATATATGACGGCTCCCATTAGCATATGACTCGGTTGCTTCTCCAGCTTTAGCCAACCCTCCTGCACAATATCCAGAATTACAGATGCAAATTCCATAAAAAAATCAGGTAAAACCATTTTTCACTGGGGCATGCAGAAAAGGTCTCTGAAAACATACATATGATTCAATGGCAGAAAATATGGAAAGGCATTACCACACTTCTCATATATCCACATCTAAAAAACCCCATGTTCTAAAATGAAATTAAAAGTTCAAGATAAGTTAGAAACAGGAATTTACATCAAAACTCCATGGTGGACATCGATCAGCATAAAAGATTAAAATAAAAAGCACGTAGAATTAATGCTGATTTCGGAGTCAGACAAAGCAATGGAAGCCAAAGCAATCGCAAAAGCAAATTATGCACTCAAACTTACATACCAAATAATTTTACAGATGGTTTTCCTTTTCTTTTATTTTGGGGTGGGAGAGGAAGAAGTGCATGGCCATTTTGTTCCAATAATAATAAATGCTAACAAATTACATGCTCTTTCAATCATACTATATTTAGCACAAGTCCTTACCATAAAAATGATTGTCCTAAGCTCAATATGTTTAGTTGGAGCAGAAAAAATTGTTCATAAGGGCTAAACGTTGAAGAAGCTTAGAGCTTAATGGCTCAGTGAGCCCAAATAATTTCAATTGAGCTAGCTTGTATTTGGTAAAATGACGGATTGCCCAAGCACCAATAAATCAAGATGTGGCAACAAGGCCATTGATATGAACTAAGCAAATCCCTTCAACTTGATCCCATTCAGGCCTTAAAAGGTTAAATATCATTACATCAGACAAAGTAAAAGAAGCATTCAAGTTGTATTAGTAATACTTATTTAGATGACGTGTGTAATCAATTTAAATGCATTTTTTCACCGTAATTCCATTTTATAAAGACTAGTAGCAACAAATAACAAGTATGACATGCATTGATGAAATCAGAGACACGAAGTTCCAATAATAAGCTTACACAAAAAGAAAAACAATTATGACAACCAATAAACCAAAATTAAATTTATGTAATTTCCTAGCATTCTAAGGTATCATTTACTGTAGAGGGGTTCATCAACTCACTTCTGTACCTTGTGTGGAAAGCATTGGCCTGAAAATGAACAACACACCGAAGAAACTGCAAGCAAGTCCTGAAAAGTGGATGACGGTCACTAAAAGAATTACTTCACTCGCAAAAGAAAGGTGAATACAGTGTTATGTAAAGCATCATGGAACCAACTGAGCTAATCTAGTTGGCCACCCATTCCCATGTAAGCCAAGGAGCAGCTTATATCCTATATGAATGCAAGACTTAGAGCTTGTTCATAAGTTGGTTCCTTTGAAAGATAATTTTGGTTCTGTACATCTCTTTTATTTCTTAACATATAGTAAGCTAGAATTACAGTCCAGCATATAGGGGTGAACTTCAACAATTTTCAAGGCAGGTGTTGTGCCCAGGTCTGTGAAACGACAATCTCAGAATTATTCCATGACCACGCAGTCAAGAACCTTTATGAAGAATATCTCACCAGTCATCAAGCTGGTACAACAGTAATTTTGGGGGCCCACAAGGAGCATTAAAAATTACAGTTGAAGGGTAAAGGAGAAGCCAGCAACCTCAAGATACACTGCAGACAGACTCAGACCCTCAGATTAATAGATAGGAGTCTTCTTTTACTCTTTTGATGAGTAAGATTACAACATATCATTTAAAAAAAATGTTAGAATTCCAATTGAATAAACAAAGTGGTCAATGGACATAGATAAAAAAATTGAAAATGAGCAGTGAACTGGCATGAAGCAGACCTCTCTAGCAAAAAGCGGTTAATAATGGAGTTCAATAGTCCACATATTAGAAAAAATTTGACCCTGCAAAAATGAAAGTGGACAATGGAAAAAATAATTTCCATTATTTCCTTCAGTTATCCAAGGCTCATACCCTACTTCAAACGATGAAAGTTATTCAAGACATCAGACACCCCACATATAAACACATGTCCAATTATCATCCTCTAAATATTCTTTTGAGAGCCCTTGTCTTCATCATGACATTATTTACCTCATAGACACAGCTGTTGTAGACTAAAGATCATGTGAAAATAACCACCATTTTGTGTTGACCATACCTCCCATTTCTGTGATTTTCAACTTCTCACGCAATATAATTCTTGCCGCACTTGAAGCCATAATTGGAGTTGTAAAGCTTAATGTGATAGCCTGAGACAGGGGTAACCTTTGAATGCTGCAAAAAAAAGTTAAGTAGCTCATGGGTACCAGTAAATCACATTGCAAATGCAAAACTTACAAATTATTGCAAAAATTACGAGGATAATATGGCAATGCCGAGGTCAAAGAATAAACAAAACCAGGAAATGCAGAATATCATGGACAAAGAACACAAATGAAATGCATGTACTGGACCAGCCATCAGTGGTAACAACTACATCACTATTAAAATTGGTGTCACTCAAAGCCAACAAATTTACTCTTGTATTACATTGTTCTGCAAACAATTTTACTATAGTAACTGTTATAGGACACTGGATAACTCAAAAATCGGGGACCTAAGTGCTAACCACCTGTACGTCTAGTTGTTAAGTAACATGGAAAATTTCATAAAGCATCTGTACAGTATCCCATACTCTATTGGACAAAATGAAATTCAAGAAAACAACATGTCTATAACTATCGGATGCTCAGCAACTCATTTGGAAAGAATGCCAGACAATATTACGGGCATCAAATGCACTGCATTAGAACTTTATTTCAAACATAGGAAATGCTAATGCTGATTGAATGAACATGAGGCTGCAAGCTTTCCATTGGACAACTGCAATTCCATTCATTACCAAATGATTTTGAGTTGGATGTTTTAACATGATATTAGAGCTAGGCTATTGGAGACTTTGGGCAGAACTCTCTATTTCATAGTAGTTGATTCCCCTGTCATTTGTATCATAAGTAGTTAAGTACATCATGATCGTGTCTTTTGGATCTTTTGTCTACCTCTCTACGTGTGAGTTGGGAGTCACATGAGCAGGAGAATACTAGAACTTTTCACACATTAGTAAATAACACCTCCCAAATCAGTATGTAATCCTTGTAAGTCTCTCAACTCATAGTCGATTGGTTTCGAGTTTGATTCTTTAACATGATGTTTCAGTTGGACTTGGAAAGGGTTTGGGCAAGACTAAACTTCACCGATTTCATGAGTGATTCCTCCTTTGTTTGTGACATAGATGCACTTGTTACATCTTTAGATTTATCTTTTGTTTATCTCGTGACTTGTAGTGAGGATTTCCTGAGCGGAAAAGTGTAAAATTACCTGACTTAATGCCAACTTTCAACCAACGGAGAGATAGACCAAGATCTGAAAGAAACAATCTGAATATAGCAAGGTGTAATATTATGAATAAAGGTGGAATCACTTATCAATCAAAGAAATTAAGTCTCGTACAAGCCTTCTCAAAGCCCAAGCTTTGATATCACATTAATGCATTGACCTGGGGGGGCTCACAAAAATCTTTCACTAGTTTCGAAGGTATTATTTTACCAATGTGAGACTAGCTCTAATACTTCTTGCACGTGCAACCCCAACTCACATGTGGAGTGGTTAATAGAAGATCCAAAAGACAAGATCAAATATATCAAGCTGCACTTTATGGCATGAGCAAAGGAGGAAACAAACTATAAATAAAGAGTCTTACCCAAAAGCCTCCTATAGCCAACTCTAACACCATGTTAAATCATCAACTTCTAAATCAATTGACAATGAATGGAGAGGCCCACAAGATTCATAAACTAGTATGGCAGGTCTTATTTTATTGATGTAGAATAAGCTCTAACAGCTAATAAAAAATGTCAAAAAAAGCTATAGTAGGAAAAATATTTTGGCTCTATGCCACGAATGTCAACCAAAAAATTAGTTAACTACTAAACACCCTTTATCTGAAGTCTTCTAGAGATACAGATGCACACATGGTCTCGTGGTGATCATAAAAATAAAGTCCTCAGAGAAATCATATGGCACACTTTCCAATTACGAGCGAACTATTTAGAATAGCAAACTGAAATATCTAAGATGGGAGTCATGGGAAAATAACTATTAAACGGATGGATTAAGCAAATTTATACATGAAATTTTCCTATCACACTCAGTGAACCTCCATCGAGGACCAGCACTTTGTATTGCTATCAACTGCCATGAGTGAAACTACAAATTATTTGAAGAAAAGGTGAACAAGGAGCTCAGGATCAGAAAGAAGGCAATTTGATTTAGTCTCACTTACACAATATCCTTAGCAAGACTGTGTATTGTCTCCCCAAACATATAAAAGCGCTTTTTGGTATTTCCTTTCTTGAAAATAAAATGAACTGTTACAATTCAGTTGGTGCAAGGAGTGCGTCTTACCAGTAAACAAAACCCAACAATGACAGAAATCCAAAGACAGCTCTTGTAACCAAAAGATTCCTAACATTTGATGGCCCAAATAGTGGTTGCCCGCTCCTTTTCAACCACATAAATGACAACAAGAAGATAATTGTACACCTTGTAAATGCTATCTCAAAAAGGGGAATTGATTGAGCTGTCATTCAAAAACAAGAAAAAATTTCAGTCGGTGTTAAACCCCATATACATTGCTTAAAAGGATCAATTGGGGAAAGTGAAATATATATTCAGGTATCAATATAAAGACAGCATTGAGAACTTCTGAAACAATCTCAGATTCTGAACAAGAAATGTGAAGTTCCAATGGAAAACAGATAAAAGGTAAGAGGTGAAACTGACCGCATGAAGGTACCATTAAAGCGCTTAGAATGATTGACTTGAAGAATCAACCTCCAAGACTGATATAGCATGTATATATTAGGGAAACATAGCTTCTCTAATTTGTGCCTATTCTACTCCCAGGGATGGCAACATGTCCTTCTTCCAATAATAAATTCAATGGTAAGGAGTCATGTGAGTTTATTATATTGAGAAGGATCAGCTGATTTGACTAAATTGCAAATAACTTTAGTGTTACCCAATAATATCTCCCAAAAGGAAGCATATCATTGCAGCATGGGTACATCCATGATTTGCAAAGACATAAGTGCAAATTGAAAAGCTAACCATACTAAAATATTCCAATATGGTCTTTAACCTTTGGAACAACAATAATAGTTCTGAATTATCAAAGATCTAATTACATTCAGATATGTGGATGGAAACATCTATTCACAACTTGCAACAAACATAATGAAATTTTCATGTAGTCAAAAGCCACAACTTTCATTAAAGAATAACATGTCATTTGCCAACTAAAAATTATTAAAGAGGGGTGCCAAAAGTGTAAAATTCTAGAGCGTGTTTGGTTTGCACATCAAAAAACAGTATCTGAAAACTATTTTTGGGAAGAATTTTAAGAAAGTGTTTTTAAAATTTTTAGATTGCAAAACCTCTTTGGTTATATATTTTTGAAAATAATTTTAAAGAACAAAAATTATAAAATTTGTTTGGATAATAATCCACAATTCCCACCTCTCCCTCAACTCTCTGCCTCTCTCTCTTTCACCACTCAAAAACTCACAACCACAAAAAAAAACAACCACCGAACCACCCAGAGCCACCCAAAAACCCACAACCATCCAAAACGCAAAGTGAGGTGGAGAAGAAATTGCAAAAGAGAGAGAAAGAGGTCAGTGATACGGTGGAAAGAACGTAACAGATCTGTGCATATACACAAAGTTGTTCTCTCTTTTTTGTGAGGCGGTGGAGGCAGTTATGGGTTTTTGAACAGATATGCACAGAACAGATCAATAAATATACACAAATTTGTTCTCTCTTTTTTGTGAGGCGGTGGAGGCAGCTTAGTGAGTAGGCGGTGGAGGCAGTCTCTCTTTTTTGTCTCCAATGAAAATTGAAGGGAAGACCTCATTAATTTGGAGATAGGTTGTGTCTCTTATTTTCATTTTGCTTTAGAAAACAATGAGAACATCATTTTATTGTTCTTTAAAATCACATCTTATTTCCCAAAATTTTCAAAAAATTGGAGAACAAAAAAACTAAACAAACAACATCTCCTAGTTTTTAGAGTTTTGAGAACAAAAAACTGTTTTTGAAAACCAAATCATACCAAACACGCCGCTAACATTTCAATCTAGGAATCTCTCAGAACATTTAGAAAGTTGTTTCTTTAACATCCTGCCCAATCAGCCAGTTGCATCCATAGCACCATTGGGTCATGCTAATAGAAACTAGAAGGTTGAAAACTAAAGGATAAAATTTTCGTTTTTGTGCATAGTTTTGGTCTCGGAAATGGAGATGTTTCCAAAGGTGCAAAACTAAGGATCAAAATTTCATTTTTAATCATAGTTTTGCCCATCAGGGAAACGAAAATGTTTCCGAATGTATAAACTCAAGGATTCTAATTTGTTTTCATATGCATAGTTTTGAACATCTCAGAAACGGAAATGTATCTAAAAATTTACAAACATAATGGAAACAAATGACACAATGGGAATTCTGATTTTGAAACATCGCGAAACATCTCTAAACATTTTGAAACAACGAGAAATAGGAATTTTGATATTCAATTATTGATTTGTCTTGATTTCCATTGAAACAAATACGTTTCAATCGTTTTGGATGAAATGAAATAAAATTTTGATCCACGCCAACCTTACACCCAAATATAAGTTGATCTAATGACCAGTAGTGTAAGACTATGGTACCAATGGAGGCAAAGTATGTAATATTATAACTTTTAACGGGTAAGTTATAATTTTTGTGATCAAATTACAACAACATTGGGGATCAAGTTACACCTTTTTGGAGCCAATTACAACTTTTTGGAGTGTTTGGGGATCAATTCAAACCTTTTAGATCAATCCCAAACACCTCAAAAACTTATAATTTGACACCCAAAAGTTGTATTTGGTGATATAGTACTCAAAAGAACACTTTCGTAGACTTATCTGTAACAAATAATCTAGGAACCTAATTTGTTAAGGCTCAGTCTAAGTCCAAGATATGCACTTCATATGTCAACAACCAAAATGGCAATCCCTTTCCCAGGGAAGATACAACTTCATAAACATCTTTGCAAATTTTAGTCGCAATAGGATTCAAAGTGGTGCAAAGTTTTCTATTATTTTAAAGCACAAGACCGATAGGTGAGATCAATTGCTGTTAATGTCTTATAGTTTTTCTTAAGCATCTTTGTATATTTCAGTCTCAATAGAATTCAAAGTGGCGTGAAGTTTCTATCATTTTAAAGCACAACACCAATAAGTGACATCAATTGTATGTATCTCAAAAGACAATATGCATAGAAATGCGAAAAAAAACACAATTTCAACAAGAAAAATATAATAGAAATAAATATATCTAGTGATATGTTGGAAAATGAAAAACAGTGTCTCCAATTTGTTCATATCTATCAACATAAAAAAATTCCCCATTTCATTACTTTTTTAGATCCCTATTTTTTACATTAGGTTCTCATTTCTCACAATAACTACCACAAAAAAAAATTACTAACCAGAGAAAACATCTGAAATTACTTCCATGATACAGTAGATGGTAGATGACAAGGCCATGCATAGTAGACCAGAGTACCTAGATCCACTCCAAGCCCACAATATAAACTGTTTAACTGGAGAAGTCTCTATTTCAGCAAATCTTGTTACTTGCTCCTGAAAATACAACAATTTCATGAAATAGTTCTCTCCTACGTTGTCCCATATATTTGAGTCTCAAAGTCCAATAAAAAGATACTTCCCTATAAGAAACCAAAAGTGCAGCAAGTTAAGAGCGATAGTCATATCGACATGCTCAGGTCATAAAGATTATGGCAACATTCAGCACTGCAACACCAAATATTTATTTTAAGTTATCAATTTCGTCACGAACCATTTTCTGACCATATCCAAAAGATCAAAACTTGTGGGTTTCAGGTTGTTAAGGAGTGCAGCCATCACAGCTACAAGTTTTTTTTTTCTGGGCAATTAATAAAGACACACTTTGATTAATGTTTTATCCAACACATGGCATCTTGAAATTGAAAGCATACCTATTTGAAACCCAAAATTTACTAACTCAAAATTCCATCTCAACCTGATTATTTACAGGTCTCTGCAAACTGTTTACACCCAAAATAGTAAAATCTAAGGGTGACACGTGAAAATAATCCGACAGTCATTAAAAAGATTTTGTGAAAGTCCATCCTTGATAGAGTGGCGAAGGAAGTGGAACTCTAAGAGTCCCAAGAAAAAAAGAAACGTGACATCATGAGCTGTCAAATAGAGACAATTCGGTGCACGTCTGCACATCTAAAGGGGAGAGATCACGATTGCAGTCATAGTAAGAAAAGATAGTTTCGACAGTTAAGGGTTATCTACTATAAATAACAAAGGCAAGACAATAGAAGAAAAATCCTCGATCAACACAACAACTATACACATAGCTGATCTCTCTACTACTTAGTGTATTTCCCAGTAATCTTATTGTAACCTGTAATCCATTACTCTGGAGATTTTTACATTTTCATTTAATGTTAAGTACAATAATCTTTTCATCTATCAAGTTTAGTTTCTCTACTACTTTACATTCTAGTTGTCTTTCTACATTTCAGTCCATTACATTCTAAGTTAGAAAATTGTTTAAGTCCTTGATCCCCAAAACATAGAAAAGTGCTCAGAGAAAACCAAAATCTCGTTACGATCGCCTAAACAATCATGATTTAAGAACCTTAAGCCGGTTCAAATAGATAAGGTGGTATGTGTTTGGATATTAAGTCCAGTCAGATTTTGGTACAGAAATGCGTCAAACACAAACATAATTCACATGAAAATTTAATATATAGCAGATATCAATCATTCAACGGGCATAAAATCATATTCAGTCTCAACAATTCAACCAATTATAAGTTATTTAGACACGTTGGTCAGGTAAAAATCCAAAACAAGCTACAATGTGAATAAGTGCCACAAAACTTCATAGGTAAATACTCATATAACCCACACACATACACCTATATATACGCATCATTAATGGGCAGATTGAAGAATCAAGAAAACGAACATGTGGGTTAATTTTTAGGCACCTTAATGGGTTTTCTCCGAGGGTAAGACACGGAGAAGATGTTGATCTTGGGTTTTTCTGACTGGGTTAAAAGAGGCGTTATTTGATCGTCCGAAATTGATTCACCATCATCTGTTGTTGTAGCCACCATTTCCACCACATGGGGTTGTTCAATATCTCCTTTTTCCACTTCATTTCCGCCATTAATCGACTGTGCTGATGCCATTTTCTTTTCACTTAGTACAAAACCCAACCCTAGTTTCTGTACATACGATTCCAAATCTTTGGTAGAGTGAAGACTAATTAGAGAGCATTGTCATTGAACTCATCGATTGAGTGATGAATGATTGTGATTTAATTCTATTTTCGTGTTTATCATTCAAAATACAAAACGATTTTGTCTAAATGATGGATTCTTGATAGTTGACATGGGAACGGTCAACTAATTGGATGTACATGTGGCAACAACCAGGAATGGGGTAAATATTCAAGGGAAATCTCATTTTATCCCTGAAAGATATAAAAATTCTTAATTTGCCCCACAAATAATTAATTTTCCCACATTACCTCCTCAAAGAATAAAAAATATTGCAATGTTGTCTACCGACTTATTTTCATTTGGTCTTTCATCTGTTTTGTGATTCTTGATTGATCGATTTGGTACAAAACAGACATACGACCAAACAAAAATTAGATGATGAATTACATTATAACGTTTTTATTTATTTGAAGGATAATGTAAGAAAATTAATTATTTGAAAGATAAACTGGTAATTTTTATATCTTTCGAGGGACAAAATCAATATTCAATATAACAATGGGAATACTACATCATATGATATCACAATTTAATAATAAAATATTTTAAAAAAATAAAGGCAACTCCATATAGTTTGAATTTTAACAAATTACCACCTCAAAGTTTGTACATTTTTTAATTCAAACTGTTAGTTTCGACAATAAAATATAATAGAAATTAAGTCACATGGTCTCAAATTTATTGAAAACAAAAACTACCATAAATTCAAAATTTTTTCCTCATGTCAAAATACTATCCATTTTTCTCCCCAAGACAAAAAATAATGTAAAGGGTGATTTTGTGTCTTCCTATGAATTGAGATCATGTGATTTGCAAATGAATATTTCTATCATTTTTCATTGTCAAAATTAACCACTTGACTTAATTTATAAATATTCAAACTTTAAAGGGATAAATTGTTGAAACTCAGGGGGAGTAAATTGAATATGACCTAAACTTGAATGGAACATTTTATAATTAACACAAAAAATAAAAATTTAATAAGATGAACTCAGGGATCGTTTGGTAACGTTTTTATTTTTTCAACTTCAAAAAAATAAAAAATAGAAATATTTTTTGTCTCTGTTTTGTAGAGAGGAGAGAGAGGGGCAGCGATTGAGGTATGTTTCACAACTTTGGGGTGTCATACAGAGAAAGAAGAGAGGAGGAAGCGATGGAGGCAGGTGGTCTGATAAAGAGAAAGAAGAGATGAGGAGCAAGGGGAGAGATAGTGATAGAGAAGCGATGGGGAGGAGAGAGGGGTGAAATGAATTTTTATATTTCAACAAAAAAAAGGCTTGTTTTTGCGAGGAGTTGAAGTCCAGATCTCATTAATTCCCTACCTTTTTTTGCGCGTGCTATGTATTTTTTTTGTGTTTTATGAAACATTTTTTTTTGTTTCCATTTTTTTGTCTTTGTTTCCAAAAAATCAATATAAAACAACAACAAAAACAGTACTCAAATATATTTTTGTTTTCATTTTTGACAAAAATTAAAAACAAAAATACAAAATAAAAGACAAAAACAATTTACATGTAGCTAGTTATTGCAGGCGGAAGAGTTAGTAATTATTGTTTTAAAGATAGGGTAATTATTGATTTGTGTATGGTTTACCTCTTTATTGGTTAAAGTATTATTGGATAGGAGCAATGCTATGTTGACCAAATTGTTTATCAAATTTTGTATCTTAAATTAATGTGAGTGATTGAATTGGATCAATGGGGTCTACTAACTCTATAAAATATTTAATGTATGAAATTTTAACACATTACTTGAAATACAAAATTTAATAAATAAATTTGAACATCACAATTTTATTCTATTGGATAGTGATATTACATGACATTGTTAACATAACATTATCGTTATATTGAATATTTTTCTTTAAGAATGGGGACCCACTAGGAGATTGATTTGAGTTGTACGCTAACGTAGTAATTTCCCTACTCGAGTATCATATTAACTATTAATTTTGATTTGAATGCTTTGCAGTTATTAATTAAAAAATAATAAAACAAATAAAATTTAAACATGTCCAAATTTTATTCAAATTTTGGTAACGTAACAAGCCCTTGATATTCGTTAAAGAAATAGACATCTCTATAGTCGTTACGACTGACTTTTTGACAAAAAAATATGACAACTTAGTACACAAGCTTTTGAGAATTGTGAAATTTGAGTAAAGTTAAATATATATAATTTAATTAACATATACGAAGAGATTGTTCGTGTAGCTCAAATTTATGACGTTTAAGTCACAATACAATAAGCTTACATTGTAATCACGAGTATGGAATGTGAATAGTTAGAACCAGATTTTGCTAAAACATAGAGTTTGCCAATGTAAATGAATTGGAAACTATCGGTAAGGGGGATTTCCTATAACTGGGCAGGGAAAAATCTCCACTTGTAATAATTTGTGAATGACAACTTGCATTTCCAATCCCAAAATTAAAAAGAGAGAGAGAGAGAGAGAGAGAAGCCTCTGAACCCTAGAAGTAACTAATCAGCAAAAGACTAGTGGATTGAAGTTGTCCTACCCTTTGTCTATCTGATTCACCGTTTTTCATTCTTTCGGACATTTGTCTGAACCTCCTATTTTCTCGGACTCCTCTTTACCACTCTTGCCTCAAGGTCTTTGGGAGTACTTGTTATATTCTACTTGAAATGAGCGCGTCTCCTAAATGACTTTTTTCTTTCAGTGATGAAGTAAGGCAACAGTCTACTTCAATTAGTATCACTCTCTTGAAAAAGAACACATCAGTATAAACAAAAAAAAAATGGCTCTCACTGTATAATACTCATTGGTTACCAACAAAGCAAAGCACAAAATGATAGGAAATCATCTTCCTTTTTTAGTAGCACAGAACTTTGGAATAGCTCTAGTATGCCTGGAGCCCTCAAAATAAGTAATCAACGGCTGAAGCTAAAATAGAACATTACCCTTCCAGTTTCAACTGCGTCGAGCCATCTTCTGAGACTAAGCTCGAGCATGACGCCTTTCTTTATCGTGTTTAGGCTTCTTCAACGAATAAATCAGATTATCATCACTTATTTCTGCCTGGGAGATTGGGATTCAGTGACATCTCAATCTCTTCGAGAGATCGCCCCTTCGTTTCAACTGTAAAATAATAAGCAAACGTTGCTGCCAACAAGGAAACCCCACCAAAGCTTGCATAAACTGGAGCAACACCAAATCTCTCAACTAGTTCGAGGAAGAACAGACCAACCATGAAGTTACAAACCTGTACCAGATACCAGATACCAGATACTAGTGCACATCAAACTTCAAATAAGAATAGAGTTGCGTGGTTGAAGAGAAAAGGGCAGTCGAAGCTTGCAAACTACTAAGTATATTCAACCATACAAAGAGAATTTGGGAATATAACATACGGCCACATGATCCTAGTTTCCAATTCTTGGAAATTCATATCTATATACATATTAAATAGGCATTGTCATACATACCCAATGAATAGAGAAGCTAAAGCCCATGATCTTCCCACGTGTCCTGCTGCTGCTAAGCTCTGGTATAATAAGACCAGTTACTGGCCCAGCGCCCATAGCAAAACTAAATATGTACCTATGAAAAAATACAAAGTGAGAGGGAAAGGTAGCCAAATTCTTCTCAAGTATCTTCAGATAAAATAATGGAGCATTTTCGACACCACAGAGAAATGAAGTTTCAGAATTTTATCCTCAAGGCAAAATGATTGCGTGCATGATACATAAAATTGCAAAGACAAAGTCATATTCAATAGAATTATATACCATACAACAATACCTAGAGCAGAAAATAGAGAATTCTTGAGGCACCAACATTAACAGGGTTAAAGGAATGCACAAAAAATCAACGACATCTAATAATCTATAATTTTTTGGTATATCTTAGCTGTTAATGCTATATATCCAATAAAAATATATCAATTACATCCTGCAAAACAAATGCACTCAATCATAAATATGCTAATAAACAACATACAGACGTCACTAGCAGATAGAAAGGAAAAGAAAAGACGGGGAGCGATTTTGGGTTGGGGGGCAATGCATAAGCTGGAGTTAATGAGGTACTACAGGCATTAATATGCTTCACATTTAAATATTGCAGTATAGAAAGCATACAAGATAGTTCCCAGTATGGATAAGCTTTGACTGAGTTCTTCATTTATTGGAAGGCTGACAGCGGAGACTATGAGAAACATGGATATTGCCTGCAGAAGGACAAATGTTGAGTTATTAGTTTATAAGCCGTGAAACCAAAAGAATGTAAGACTTTTCTCTAGCATGGATAGTCTGAAAGCGAGTACATTTGCCTCCCTGTACATCTTTTTTGTCCCACCATGTGAACCTATGTTGTCTCCCTACATCCTTTTCATCTATGTCTGTCGTGATAAGATCTCACTTCTCATATTTTCTCCCTCTGATAGTTTTCTTTTCTTGTGAGTGTGAAGGATATTTTTGCTACAATCACAATAATCTATTGAATAAGCATTTATATGGCTTTCTTTTTAAACCAAAAAAACTCATTTTAACTCACCATTCCCAAGTAACTTCCAATTAGCAGCCTCTGTCTCCCTTGCTTATCCATCAAGTACAAAGCACAGACAGCACCTGGAAAGTGGAAACAATATCCATCAACTGAAAAGAGAGTCTGCTTCTAAACCAGAAGCATATTTGTGTGCTTTTAAATATGTCTATGCAGGCAGATATGACCCAAACCTCCTAAGTTGGTAAGGCCAACATAAAAGCTCGCCAGAGCACTGCTTGTGATTCCTACATCTTGGAACGTCAAGGATGAAAAGTACAGAACGCCATTTATGCCAGCAAACTGTTGAAGTACAAAGAGGGCACCTCCGATGAATGCAACTGCAGCCACAAAAGAAAGACTATCTGATACTGATAATATATATGGCATATAAGGAGATACTGCTATCATATACCATATATACCACATGACAAATACAAAGATTGGCACACTGAACGTATGCAAACTTAATTACAGCAAGTGAGAGAATGGATTCATCTCAAAGGGAGATTTTAGAAGTGCACTCTGACAAACAAAAAAACATTTTTCTGATTGCAAGATCATGTACTCTGTGAAGTCATGAAAAAGAAAGTGTAAAACGAAGTTAGCAGGTTAATCAAAGCCTTGATCTTTCATTAGGAGGGGTCCCCACATCCCCATCAACCTAAAGCAAATACACGTGATCCAAGTCGGAGCCCAACTATTCGTGGTCACTCATTTCTCGCATCTTTTACCTATTAAAGACATTTGGTACGTTCCATAAAGCACAATATACAAAGTTTTGCCTAGCAATGTGAATCATTATCAGGAGTCCAAGTGTCCCACAGAATAAAGTTCAAAACCATTTATACAAGACATCCAAAAACCGAGTTAATACAACCTCTAAAGTGTGGCTCCTCTAGGAGTTCCAACCAACTGCTGTCCAAATCACCACTCCTAATGACTGACTGAAATTCATCAATAGCTTTGTTGACTTCTGATGACCCCCAGAGATCACGGATTACTTCTTTAGCTTCATGAAATCTCCCTGCCTACACAGTTAAACTAATGACGAAATTAGGAGAACACACCAATAAGAAAAAAATTGTCATTTTATGCATATTATATGAAACAGCCATACTTTACATAGCCATCGGGGGCTGTCTACAGCAAACTGCATGCCAAGTGCTAAAACAAACCCAGGGACAGTGGCAATATAGAGCATCACCCTCCACCTGACAAGAATACATCATATTCTAGATAAGAAATTGTATGGCTGCACCTAACCTTGGAATTATTTGCACAAGGGTGTTGCTCTCTAATATTCAAACACACATTCTTGTTTGAATCTCAAGGTTATTGTGCTTGAAGATATGCATATGAGTAATGCTATTAGGACCAAAAAATTAACATAATTTACTGACATAATGATGTGTGAAGTGATAGAGTTTCAATGAAGAAGTCCAAGAGTGACCATCACAACAACTCTATTAGACCATGTCACTGTTACATCATTAGGTCCGCAAATTAGATTAGTTTTTAGGTCCCAATAGCATTATTCTAAGTCTATTGGCATATTGTGTAATAAGTATATCCCAAATGAGTATACTGGTCATTTTTCTGTTATTGCATATATATAAACTAGTCATACCCCGTGCCTGAAGGCACGATAAAATATAAAATTCGAGAATCTAAAAAATTGATTTCACTATATTAAATTTTTTTAAAATATATTAATTACAAATTAATCAGATATTAAATGATTAAATATATAATAGAAATAAGTGATATGATATTTTTAAAGAAAAAATATATAAATGATTAAACATGTGATAGAAATGAGTGATGTGATTTGATGTTTGAGTTTGACAAATGGATGATGGGTGAGGTAAGTGATTGGTGATAGTTTTAATGGAGAAAATATGACTGGGATAAAATTCAAACACATTCCTGTTTTATTATATAGATGGGTGAGAGGCCGAGGTGCGATACTCTTGTTTTTTCCCTCTCATGTCTCTCTTCTCATCTCTCATCTCTAAATCCTATTACACAAAACCACACCATGTAATCTGAGGAACAATATCACAAATTGCAAAAGCTGCATAACTGAGAAAGAAGATAAAAAATCCCATGTTAAATTATTTATCAATTCAAGCTTTTCTAAAGCTTGTAACAAAATTCCATGAAAGGAGAACTCCTAGACACTAGATGGATTATACTGCAGTTAACAATCAACTAGATCACTGTCGAAGTGGCCACAGTCCTTTCCTGTTCCTCACTTTACAAGGTCTTGCAGTGAAAATGACATCACCCAAAAACCAAAAAGAAAGAGAATGGAAAGGAGCTCACCAATGAGGATCATTTTCTGAGGGTATTCCTAGAAAGAGTGACACAATTATGCCAAGGCATGTGCCAATTTGACATAAGGTCCCCAGTGAACCCCTATATTTTGTTGGAGCAACCTACAAAACAGTTATTGGGGAATAGTGAATAAAGGGAGTAAAAAGTGACTTCAGTCAACAAAAATACAAATTTTGGCTACACAGTGTGCAAGATACAGCAACTGAGATATCATCACACTACCTCCAACACAAAAATATCATTAGAATGCATCACCTTGCCTTAAATATTCAGTCATCTTTTCTGAAAATGAACTTGCAACCCTCGCGATATGATCATTTTGAGCACGTATTCCAAATGCAATATGCAGAAAATCCGGCACTCAAAATTAAGCTTTTCAATTGAATTATCAGCATTGTATTTCTAATGTTTGTTGTCTCAAGATATTGTTACTTTGTTAGCATTGTGATGTAGATCGTATTAGCTCTGATACTCAATTGATGTAAATCGTAGTAAGGAAAAATTAGGGATGAGAAACGAAGAAGAAGGAGATGAGAACATAAAGAGAATTTGAGGAAGAAGAATTCAATATCAATAATCAATAATAATCAAAGTCTAATCTAAATAAAACTCTTACACGCATCCCTTTATATCCGGAAACTAAAACCTTAAAACAAATAAATAATGACAAATAAACCCTTAAAAGTTAAAAAAAATTACTTAAAACTATCATAAATAACTATCATAAAAGTTAAAAGAAATTAAACGTATCTAAATTACTATCATAATTAATCTTATAATATCTATCAAATTCCCACACGATCCCCATTATTCTCCTCCGGTTGAAAAAAACTCTCATCCGGAGAGTCTTCAAAGCAGAAGTATCATAAGAGAATAGCATGAAGATGACAAAACGCCTCACCTAGAATGAAAGAACCATCAACATCTTTCCATCGATCAGAATAAATGCAAGAATCTCTATCTGTAGTAATGTAAATCTGATAACGTAGCACATCATCTATTTGGTCTAAAATATGCAATGGAAGTGGAAAGATAAGAACTGGAGCTTGTGCTGAGGAAAAAACAATTCCACCTGTAGAAACACTAGATAACAAAATAAAAAATTTGGACTAATACTAACATTAATGAAAAATTAAGTAAATAAGCATTAGATCCAAACTAGAGAATAACAAAACAATTTCCATCAGATTTGAACAATAAGTATTCAGTGGGACAAGACTTCAATGACAACGGAGTAATAATAACGCCTCGATGCTGAAAATAATTAAGTACAGACTCAAGTAAACACTTGATAATAGGCAAAGAAACAAAGTTAACGCTCTCAAGTGAGGCAGAATCTAGAACAATGTCAACAATCTTAGGTGGAGAAGAATTCGAAACAAAATCAACAATCTCATATGAAAAAGAATCCACAATAATGTCATCATGATTCGGAATAGTAGACACAGAATAATCACCAATAGATTGTAAAATAGATAGCTCAATATGGTCAACATCTTGCATAGGAACCAACTGAATAGATTTTTCCTCAAGTTCAATGATTAGTGATGATTCAACTTTTGATTCCGATGAGATAGGAAACATAATAGGATAAAAAATAATCCCATCACTAGTATCAATGTTTAAATGATTGAAAGTATGTTTTGAAGGATGGAAAGCATGAGGGTCCAACGGAATAAAAATATGGCTATCGTTATGCGGGTGTCTGACATTAGGTGAAACTGGAGACTTTTTCTTTTTTTCGTCCATTTGCTTGACTTGCAAGAATTTTAGTAAGTGAGAAAGTTGAGTTGTTAATTCAAATAACTGATTTTTCATCCCTCTACACTCTTCACGTAATTGGCCGAGTGAATGTTTGGTATTGACAACTCCAATTTCAAATATCTCAACTTTTTTCTTTAGGGTAGTTTGGGTTTTTGAATGGTCACTAATGACATTGAAGATAGATTTAGATTGACTTTGATGATGACTTTGGGAAGCATGACGTTGATAACTGTTAGGTGACCTAAGTGTTCCAAGGTAGTATTCAAGATAATCTTCATAATAAAACTCAAACTTACTATGAACTTTATGATGACTCCTAGAAACTCTAGGAGTGAAATAGGTATAGTGATTACGTTGTGGAGAACTGTGAACTTGAGACATTCTTTATGTTGGATAAGTATATGAATAGGCAGCATAATGATCATATGAAGTCATGATAGACTTTGAAAGATGAGAATAACATAAGAATGAGTTCAAAAATACAATTGATAATTACAAGAAGAGAAAAAAACTTAAATAGAAGAAAATATGTTTTGGACCCTTTGCAAATTCTCTAATTTTCCAATGAATAGAAATTTCAGTTTCAAATTTCTATAAGAGTATGCATGCCATAATTAAGAAAAAATTCTGAAATTTTTTGGAGTGATATTTCTACAATTTTCTAGAATTTCTGGGAGTAATTTTGCAATTTTTTGAATCTGTTAGGGGATGTTTCTGTAATTCTATAATTTTTGGGGTATTTTTGCAATTTTTGAAACTTCTTAGGATAGTTTTGTAACTTCTAGAACTGCTGGGACAGTTTTTTTTTGACTGGCACCAACCAGCCTGATGAACAGTGCCGATGAACAATAAATTTTTTTTTCGACAAATAGTGTTGATGTGATTTTTATGATTTGTATGAATTGAAATTGGACTCTGATACCAAATTGATGTAGATCGTAATAAGGAAGAATTAGGGATGAGAAGAGAAGAAGGGGATGAGAATAGAGAGAGAAGTTGAAGAAGAAGGACTCAATATCAATAATCAAAGTCTAACCTAAATAAAACTCTTACATGCATCCCTTCATATAGGAAAACTAAAACCCTAAAACAAATAAATAATGATTGTAACACTCGAAAAACTCCAAGACACATCTTCATCATAACAGGACAAGTGACAACAATTATCAGTCGATATGAAAATGGTGCCTGACAGCGTCAACTTGACTGGTGTAGATAAATGCCTAAGACACGACACTTATGCGCGACACCTAAGGCACAACTCTCCTGACTGCGACCCCCTAGCACGACGCCCCACATCGCGATGCCCCCTGGGCACGACACCCCTCAAGCATAATACCGCATCAGAGGGAAAAACATCTCCATCGCATTAGAAGTGGAAAAATGGACCTTTCACCAAGGGTGGACAAAAGTAGAATCATAGAAGTATGGAGTAACCTTGGCGAAACTCGTCTTTCTCACTGCGAGAGTGGTATTCTTAACCTATTGGACACCATTGCTCAACTGACCCACTGTACTAAGATGAGATGTCCCCACCTAGGGACATAGAAGTATGGCCTTCTCCAAGGGAGAACTGAACAGTGAGGGTGGACGAGCACGATTGTCAACCTCGGTCTAGGGTAGAGTTTCGAAGGTTTAATCTGCTCGAGCAGGTCTCCCAATCTATGACTCACTACCCATTGAGATGCGCTTGGCTGGGATCCAGAGGGACTCCTAAGGTAACTGAGATTATTGGTCTGGGTCAACATATGGGATGTTAGGACATGTGAATTGGTGGCTGAAGGACCGAAACTATGTGAATTTCTTCTATTGGACACCTCGACAAAGGTCTAGAGGAAAGGTCTAGAAAGGGAAAGAAAGATCCCTGGTAGGAGTGCGCTAGGTGCATCGCGGACATGGCCCTCTCGAGGTCATGGTTCCACGGTGACTAGTTGCAGTCCTGGACCTTGGGAGCCTGTTCTCGCCTTGGCTATTGCTCTTTCTTCAAGGTTACGTCCATGTTGCATTTAGGAAAACATCACATCTGTCTAGTTAATGTTGGGATGCATGGCTCCCGTTAACGACCACTGGTATCGTCGCGATTGAGACGGTTGTGGGTTCGCGCGGGTGATAAGGGGTTGCGGCGGGCAGCCCCGACTTGCCCGGGCACCGTGCTATAAATACTCACATTACTTGTCCACTGCGGATGAATGATTTTCTGGCTGGTGAGAGCATTTTTACCTACCTTCTGCCCAATTGGTTCGTCCCTTCGTTAACAAGCAACTCAAGTTCCTTCCATCCCATTCACTTATCCTACCCACCATCTTCAATTATATTTGGCATAGACAGACGTGTCAACCTCTTTTAACTCCCCACCTACAATGACAAATAAACCCTTAAAAGTTAAAAGAAATTACTTAAAAGATAAATATTAAAAGTATCTAAATAACTATCATAATTATTCAATAATATCTATCTAATTCCTACACGATCCCCATCACATTGCTATGCAGAATCTCTGGCACTCGCCATTCTTTAGTCTTTAAGGAGACTTAAACATTCTTAAAACACTTCCCACAGGCCTTAACTTTCGATCCCTTCTTTAGCCATCCAAGCGGGAAGTCGGGTAAAATTAGAAGCCGGATTACGACCAATATGATTGACAAGTTTTTCTAAAATCCCTTGTCATACCTCAAATTGGACAATCCAGGACAAGTAACATTGGTATTCCAGGATACAGAATGTAAAAGTAGAAGATTAGAGTTCCAAGAGGTGCCTTAAATCAGCATCCTCTTCACATGCAGTATTACCTCTGCAATATAAATAGGAACAAGAACCGTGTTCACACCAATGCCAAGGCCAACAAGAAATCTTCCCCATAGTATCTCATCCAAAGAGTGGGCTTGTGCGCTGTTACAAATCAAATAGTCATATGTCCTACTGGCTTTTGCAGCATTCATCACATGATCCAAAATTAAAGCAGCAGTGGTACTTAGAAAGAGGACACCTATTGACAGCCTATCACGTGAATGCAGAATGTTCAAAGTTCCAGAGTTCTTGCAACCCAATGTATGAGTTTACTCATGTGCTCTGTATTTCTACGCGTATGGAAGAAAAATAGTTTTTTTCAGCTAAAAAGGGGAAAACAGTAATCAAAGGTGACACATGCTTAATGGATAGCAAGTACCACTGCATGTAGTTAATACAGTAAAGGAAAAGTAATGAGTCATGTCGTGCTTATAGTCCATCTAAGCGGCTTTTTAATACTTTAGTAAATTTTCCAAACCTAACAGCAGCAATCATTCCATAATCTTTATAAGTATTATTTTGTATACCTAAAATGATGTATTATATATGAGCCCTATTCTATGGTCTCTCAATCGAAGGTTAAACATGCATCAAAATCCAAAGAGAAGTAGCTACATGAGTTCAACATTATCCTTGAACAAAGGGTAGTCTTTTTCTTAACAAACGATCCTACAAAGGATGGAAATATAACATGATGAATATACCTCTAGAATACTTCCGATTTCTCATTCCATTTTCCAACAAATGTATGCAGCAAGAATACAATGAGATGTATGAAGGAAAAAATTCCTCCAGCTACAAGTGAAAAAAATGGGTCTAGAAATTAAGCAAATTTACACATTTGTGAGTAAATTACCTTATGATTGCCCCAAGAATAAGTGGTATCGTGTCAACTTGTAAGGTGCGCCGAAAACCAAGTTTATCGACAAGAGAACCAGAACCTACACTTCCGATAAATGCACCACCTATAAATATGCTCACTACAAGTCCCTCGAGAAATGAATTTCCTTCAAAACCTAGCTCTTTCGCAATAGACACAATAGGGCCATTCATCACACTGCATCACAGACAACAGAATTTAGCAGCACTAACGAAGCAAGAAAGCAAAACAAAACAATCACAAAAGCTTTCTTGAAATATTTGACAACCTACTAATTTTTACATTAAGTTATGAATCATTGAACCATAAATATTAAACTTGTCCTTCATGAGTTCAAAAACCCAAAATAAGAAAAATATTCTCATAGTTTGGTGGCAAACCATGCTAACTGCTGAAGTAAAACATACTCATTTCAGAGTCTCCACCTACGTTAATTGACGTGTTAGCGCTGTGTCATACATAGTTTGTCTACAGATGCAGACATATGTAAGTAGGGAGTTAAAGACGTTGACACACTTGTCTGATGCCAACGTACTCGAAGGGATGAATATGACGAGTAGATGGGATGAAAAGACTCGAGCAGCCTATTAACTTTTGGAATTGACTAGTGTGCAAAAGGTTTCTCGGGAGGGTGGAGATAATGGAAGTTCTCACACCAGCTGGAGTGTCTGTCTTAGACAAGCTGCTTATGTGTATTGTAGAGGCAAATGACAAATGCATTTATAACATTGGTACTCAGGCAAGTAGGGCTTCCCGTACTTACCTCTGTACATGGGTCAACACTGTAAGTGACAATTGTGTGTACTTGTAACTGCCTCGACTACAGCTATACCGATGGCCTCTTATAGTGTGCCAAGCATTAACCAGTCGGATATGACATTTTCTTGGATACATCCCGGACTTGACCATCAAGGAAGGGGTATGTCCTCCGATACAAGGGACGACACTCGAGAAGTCGAGGTGGAGAGTTCCCATAGCACGCGTACCTAGGGTCCTCCCTTCCCTCTCCAACCCATTCTGAGGCCTCTAACAAAAGGCCAAATCAAGGATACTCACATAGTTTTGATCCTTTAGTCGCCGATCCATATGTCACATCATCCCATATATTAATATGGACAAATGATCCTTTGTTCTTTAGGGGCTTGTTTGGTATGTTTTTTTAGAGGGGTTTGAATTGAATTGTCCAAACCCAAATTTGACCCAAAGATAGGATTCAACATTCAATGCTATTCATACCCATTTTTGATATGCGCAGAGATATATGACTATTATGATAATATATTTGTATATAAATAACTATTTTGTCCCTTAACCAATTTGTATATACGAGGTATACACGATATATAGGAATAAAAATGTCATTTGTATGTTAAACCCCCAAATTCACATATGAAACACACCTCCCCTTGGGTTTCATGAAACCCAAGTATGAGGGTTTCGTAACCGGACCGGGTTTGAAATCCTATCTATCTTCATACTTGCCAAATGTGAGTTTAAAAGAGTTTACTCCCCAATCCATATTCTCAAACCCCCACAAACCCACATACCAAACCAGCCCTATGAGTTTTCCCATATCCTAATCAAGCACAATCTAGCGAGCAATGAGTCCTACACTAGGAGAGGAGGCTTCCTCGAGGAAATTAAACTTTCAAGGCCCTCTCCAAGGCCAAAGCTGACAATCATAACTGTCTGCGCCCGTTGACTTAGTTCTCCCTCAAGGAGAGCCATTTTGCCTTTCCCATTGTGGGACCCCTCCTCTTAGTCCCTTACGCCAGTTAAGCTACGGTACACCATTGGTTGATTTTACCACCGAGAACATCTAATGGGTTGCAGGTTTTCTCCGAAGGACCTTTTTCCAAGGGTACACCTTGAGGATTCGACGCCTTCTGTGGTGCCACGGCCTATGCCAACCCTGGAATCTTGCAGGGGCTATCCTTGCCGCATCAGCTCGTGACCCTCTTCTGACTTGCCATTTGTCTTTCCATAATAGGAACACCTGTCTTGATTTTATAGGCTACTACAACATATATGCACACACACGGGAAGAGAGAGAGGGAGAGGGAGAGGGAGAGGGAGAGAGAGAGTTTATAGAGTTACCCAATGTGATAACCAAAGAGAAAATTGGACATAGAAGCAATCAACACGTGAGGAAAAGCAGGTAACCATCCTAAATCAATTCCTTCACCACCGCCCTTTTCTTGTAATGACACCTTCTCATTTCCTGGCAATAAAGTTTGAACAAATAAATATATGATCGAATTAGCAATACTCAAACTAACAAG
Source organism: Ilex asprella (assembly GCA_023539305.1). Lineage (NCBI taxonomy): Eukaryota > Viridiplantae > Streptophyta > Magnoliopsida > Aquifoliales > Aquifoliaceae > Ilex > Ilex asprella. The sequence continues at coordinate 38,463,037 of CM042187.1, forward strand.
CTAAAACGTCTGTGTATACACACACATAGATATATATACATATTTAAACCAGAAGACCTGGTTCCTTAGGCTTTAAATCCGGAAGCTGCTCTTCCTTCGAAGCCGAAACTACGAACTTTTTCTGGAGAGAAGAGAAGCCGAAACGAAAAGATGGGTGCTTGAAAGGTGTAGAGTAAGCGAAACGTTTCTGGTTGGATTGAGCTGTGAAGATCACCGGAACCAGACCGACCAGACGATGAAGGATTGAAGCACTGCACATCGGATCAAAGGCACGGTAGTCTCCGATTTCCGATTAACCGTGTAGAAACTAGTCCAGAACAATAAGGACGGGGACAGAAAGAGAGGGGACCAGACCTGTGACTGATCCGGGTGGAGCCCGGGAGCTCACACGCCGAAACATCATTATTATCCGCTTCGATAAGAGTTGGGCCCACAAATCTTAAACAGGGCAAGGATAGATTGACTGTAAGCAAAGAGGAATGGTATATTAGTTATTGATATATCACTGACCTCACAATCGTGTGAACGATTTTGTGTCGGATATAACGAAGTTATGTCAAAAAAAATTTTATTTATACCTTATTTATTTATATAAATGAATTTAATTATCACATTTAGAGCAATTT
>CM042187.1:38498662-38509117 GCA_023539305.1 Ilex asprella
TGCCACTTGCAAAAGCAAATGAGAAGGTTTAATGACTGAAGGAAGGGATTACATCATTTTATAGGCACGGGAGGTCTCCTTTATTTGAATTTGTCGATGTGGGATTCAAGCTAAAAACTTTTATTATGTATTTAGCATCTATAAACTCACAAACTGTGTCTATAATCCCCCCCCCCAATCATACCTATATATTATAGACCCACAAACTTCGTTACTGCCAAGGATCCACTCAACCACTACACCAATCACATCTATATATTACAGACCCACTGCCAAAACACACCAACCAAAAACAAATTGAAGGTAATCTCTTGATTCTGGGGTGGTAAGCTCTCGATTCTGCCAGTGTTGTTGATGTCCATATATTACAAACCCACTTCGTCGCTGCCAATGTTGTTGATGGTGGTGGTAAGCACTACAAAGGGGGGTAACTGCGCGTTGTTGATGGTGGTGGTAAGCACTTCGTCGTTGTCAGTGTTGTTGACAGTGGTGATAAAAAATTTATTCCCACATCGGGCACTCCAAAGTGGGGTAAGTGAGTAATCTATATTTAATTTTTTTGAAGTAAGATTTTTCTTTTCTCATTTACCATATATTTATACATAATATTTTAATTTTGACTAATTTTTTAAAATAATTATTATATTATTTTTTAAAACGGGTAAACGGGTTGATAAGTTTCACTTGAACACGACCCATTTATTAAATATGTCTAACGGGTTAACTAGTTTATCACCCAAACCCGTTAAGGTCTGACTCAAACTCGCTTAATTTGTATCAATTTGTGTCAGATATTGACAGACCTAATTAAAATTGAGGTGTTAATAATTGCGGTCGAATTAAAGAGATCTTAACTACGAAAAGCAAAAGTTATTTTATTTATCTTTTAAAATTTGAATTGTATTGTACTTTATTATATAAACAAGGACTAAAATAGTACAATAAAATGTTTAATAATCAATTTGAAACAAATACAATAGGTCGAAAGGGCATTTATGTTGTTTACCCTTTATTGTATATTCCTTCCGAGGAGTGTCCATAGGCCGGGTTATTTACGAGTCTCGTTATCTCGCCCGAAAAATATAAGTTTGAAATCCGATAAGATTGATAATTTACCCGCCCGAGTCTAAGCCCGAGCCCAATATCATTAAAAAGAGAGCTTGAGTTTGCCCCTAAACCTATTACTCAGTTCGAAGCTCAGCTCAATAACCCCACCCAAGAGCCCGCCCGCCACACAGCCTAACCCGCCCACTCACCCTTCATTTGAAAAAAGTTATACTTTTAAATCATTAAATTTAAAATTTTCACATATGCCTCTCAATATCAAAATTAAAAATTTTAAAAATTTAGATATTTTAAATAATGTATTATTTTCTTTTCCATATATTAAGCATACAAATTTTAAACGGTACAGTAATGCAAATGATAGATAAGTGAGTAGGTGTCAACCTAGTTGAGATGTATTCATTCTATTGGATGTAGTTCAATCTGTAATCAAAAATAAAATTATTCATTATTTTATTTTTATTCATGTTGACTCTATTTTTTATTCAAAAATATAATTTACACACACATTAAGTTACAAAAATATTCATTATTTTTAAATGAATTTGTATATAAAAAATCCACAAGCAAGCCCGCCCAATAAGCTCACGGGTTGGGCTACGGATAGCTTACCCGTACTTGAAGTCTGGTCCGACCCATGGACACCCCTATTCGTTCCTATAAACTCTGTTTCCATCACCATCCCAGTTCATGCACACTACACATTAGGTTGATAATCAAACCAAACTACTCAAAGCTCGGCTCAGCTCGGGTTTGTCTCTTTTTTGATTCGAATCGGGCTTGAACAATTTTTTAAACTCATTTAAAAACTGAATTCGCCATGTTTGACTCGAACTCGACTAGTTTATATGTAAATACTCAGACTTGACTTGGATTCAACTTATTTTGGACTTGGTCAGGCTTAGGAAAACGAGCCAAACTTGAACAAAAACTAGTTTAAAAAAATGAACTCAATAAGTTTGGCTCGAACTCAACAAACTTGACTCATTTATGTGTAAATACTCAAGTTCGGCTTAGATTCGACTCATTTTGGTCTTGTTTATGTTTGACTTGTTTAGAAAAGGAACGAATTTCAACAAAATTTTAATCTCGTTGAAATAAACGAACTCGACAAGTTCGGCTCGAGCTCGTTCAGGCTTATTCGATTATCAAACATACACATACTTTGTAAAACCTGAAAAAAAAAACTATTAAAATCCTAATTAAAGGAGTAAAAAAATAATTAATTGTTAAAGTACGGGTCAAAAACATTAATTTTTATATAATTTAGATGACGAAACGGACCTCATCGTTGGATCTGTCTCTCGAAATCTAGCTACCTAGTAAATTTTTGTAAAATTTTGATACAGAACACGTATTACAAAGTGATGAGGTGTCGTGCGACTAAAATAATTGTGATCAGATTTTATTCGCGGGAACCGAAAAATAATTTAAAGTTAGTTCAATAAAAATATACTAAACTTAACAAGAAAAATTTAATTGATTCGGAATAAAATTGGACCTATTAAAAAGAATACGTGTGGCAGGATTTGGGCCACATATTTAAAATACATAAACTAGAAGTTTAGGCTATGTTTGGTAACTGTTTTTGTCCTGTATTTTGTGTTTTTATTTTTAATTTTTTTCAAAAATGAAAACAAAAATATGTTTGGTAACTGTTTTTAGTTTTGTTTTGTTTTGTTTTCGTTATATTGGAGACAAAGACAAAAAAATGGGAACAAAAAAAATTTGTTCCAGGAAACACGCAAAACAGAAACATGTGCTAAAAGGAATTAATGAGATCTGGGTTTCGAACTCCCTTAGCAACAAAAATAGTCTTTTCTTGAACCTATTTAAACTCACCATATTTCTCTCTCCTCTCCATCGCTACCTCACTCTCTCTATTCTCTTCTCTCGGTCGCTGCCTCACTCTCTCCATTTTCTCACTATCACCGACGAGATCTCCTCTCCTTTCTTTCACCGACGGAGGTAAGCCCCTTCTCTTTCTATTTTTTTCTCCCTCTCTCATCTCATATCCTCGCCCTCTCTCTATATATATACACACAAATATGTATATATATATATGTATATACACACATATATGTACATATATATACACAGATCTGTGCACATATATGCATAAATATATATGTGTTGCGTGTGTGTTCTGTGTGATTGGTGAATGTGTGTGTGGTGGGTGTGCGTGTATGTTATGCTGGGTGTTGTGTTGTGGTTGTGTGTGTGTGTGTGTGTGTGTGTGTTCTTAGTGCTGGGTGTGTGTGAACTAGCTCATTGCCTTCGAATTTTTGAAGTATTGAATTACTGCTTATAATTCGTGTATTGAGTATGAGTTTTAGAGGAGTTGATTGAGTATGATCTTTCTGCTTTATATATGCTTGCTGATATCACGTGAGATTAATTATGTTCATGAACTGGAAGAAGAAAAGGAGAAATCTCTGCCTGCAATGTTAATCCCATCAGAATTTGGATTTTGTACACTGCTACACCACCAATCACATTTTGTTGTTGGGAGAATTATACTTTGACCCTCTCAACTATCTCATATTGTCCACTTAAACTACTTAAATTGATTTTTTATTGTCCTAAAACCAAAATTTTGTTATGTTTGGAATGGAATTTTGGGGCAAAAGGAAATAACTTCACATTAGTTCAAGTGACAAAGTCACACTTTAAGTTTCATTCTGTAACGGATTTCTATCATTGGAGAAATGTGAATTGAATGTAGCATATGAGAAACATGCTAGTTGAGGGACAATATGAAGGGGTTATAATTGATGTTCTAATTTGCTATTTAAAATTGTTCTATGTTACTGGCTCGGATTGATAATATGATACTCTATGGTCTATCATCATCAAGATAGCAACTCCTTCATTTTCTGATTGTCTTAATTGAGTTGTTCTTTGTGTCTTGTTTAAGTATTGATGACAGTTTATCTACCTGTATGGATGGATACTAAATAGGTGACGATGATTCAAGGCACATAGGTTTTAAAGTTGCTTTTACAATTGTTACGAATGGTAGAGCAACCAACACGTAATCATTTGGAAATGAGTGGAGAGACTCTTTTACAATATAAACCACTCTTGAGTGACCTTAGCTATTTTATGTAGAATACAAACTCTGTGTACGCATTTGCTTATGTGTGTTTCATGCTTCCAAGTGAGGCGAACAAAAAAACAAACAAGCATGAATAATGGGCAATGATAATGGGTAAGACATGATCCATTGACCACCAAGATAAAGAAACTCTCTTCCGAATGGGAGTCCACTTTTCTTCATAGAAAAGAAATATTTATATTAGCAAAGCCCTTATGAAAATTTTGCTAAAAGCTATCCTTCTAAGAACTAGAATGTATTCGACTTCTTGATTTTTTCTTCTCATAATTAAATAATATTGTTTCATATTGCTTTTTGTGACCAATTATGTATTAAATAATATTTACCTCTTTCTCATCCCTACATAATATTTCCGTATTAAATTTTGTTGTACTAAATGATGCTCATATTAGGATGATGATGTATTGATGGTGGTTACATTTATTCTTTTCACCTTTTCTTTTGTCTATCAATGCATTACTTGGATTTGATGTTAACTTGGATTTGTGTACTTGTACACCTTGATCCATGTTGCATTTTGTGATGTATTGATGGTGAATTGCATTTTGTCTATCAATGCATACTTGTACATCATCGTGACAACATTGTTGTAGATGGAAACGGTTAACGAACAAAATCACGATGATGAAGTTGTAGAGGTTGACAATGACAAAAATGTAGCCATATGGACGTCCGATAAGGAGACACTTTTCATTGACTTGATGGATAGGGAAGTAGTAGCGTGGAATAGCCCAAATACTACTTTTAGCAAACTTGGGTGAAAAAATCTCGTAAGAAACATGCAATTAAGCATGTGGTACAACTACACGTATGAACAACTACAAAAAAAGTTTAATAATTTGAAACCTATTTACCATGCTTTCAAGACATTGTTGAATCAAATTGGAGTTGGTTGAGATCCCGTGAAGAAAACAATTGTCTTGGAGGATGAGGTTTGGAAGGATTTGTGCAAGGTAGGTTTAAGTATTGATTACTATCCATTTTTTTTAACCATAATGGTTTTAGGTTAATAAGTATTGCTTACCTTTCATTATTTTCTTTTAATATAAGCTAATAAGCCTGCCAGACAATTCAAGAAAAAAGGTGTCCACATTACGAGAAACTGTGTAGGATTTATGAATCGACAATGGCAACCAGTGATAATTCTCATCTATCCACCCAACCTCCATCAAACAATGAGGAAGATAAAGACCCTACCTTTGATCCGTCACTTGAGGTTGATGATGATGACGAGAATGTGAAGACAGTTGATAAAGGGACAAACAACCATCTTCGAAGTAGGTCTACCACTCCAACAACAAGTCGTCGTAGGAAGAAGGGTAACTATAGGGAATCACTTACATATGTCATTAATGTGTTGGTTGAAAATTCAAAGAAAAAGTCAGAGTATATTGATTATAATATGTCTAGTGCGTCTATGACAACGACTTCATGTGGTGATCGTGAGGTTGTTATGCATACTGATGATCTGTTAGAAAAATGTGTGGCTGCTCTGAATTCTCTCGAGGACATTAATGGAGCTTTATACACAAAGACCATTAAGCTTTTTGGAGATGGTATGAGCTATATGAAGATGTTCTTGTCTATGCCAGATCGTAGGAAAAAATATTTTGTTACTAACCTGTGATGGTTGTACTTTAGCCAAGCATTTTTGGATGTGTACTTTGGTATTATGTGTAGGAGATGGAGTATGTGGACTTTGATATTATATGTACTTTTGAATTATGTGTACTTTTGGAGTATGCGTACTTTTGGAGTATGTGGACTTTGGTATTATACATGCTTTTGGATTGAAATTTAATTATTATTCGTATTTATAATGTGTTGTGATAAATGTCTGATAAGTGCATTATGTATGGATATTACAACTAGACTTGAATATTCAATAATGAATTCAAATGAAGAATTTGATATGATATTAGATAGTGATGATGAGATTTCTATTGTTTTGACTGTAACAGAATTAGATAGTCACAATACATCACAACGACCATGTAGAACGTCTGCTCTTAAAGAACATGATTACGTATTGGAGCTATTACATGGACATGAAAATAGGTGCTATGAGCAATTTGGAATGGACACACCTATGTTCATGTTGTTGTGTGAGACATTAAAAGAAAAAGGGTTGAAACACTCCAGGTTTGTAACCATGCAAGAACAAGTTGCTATATTTTTACTTACAATATCACATAATCAGCGAAATTGCATAGTAACTGAAAGGTTTCAACATTCGGAGGAGACCATTTCTAAATATTTTAATCGTGTTTTGAAAGCAGTTTATAGACTTGGAGTTAATATCTTCAGCTCTCCTGATTTTAGTATGGTTCAACCTCAAATTCGTTTCAACCCAAGATATTATTACCCTTTCTTTAAGGTAAGTGACAGTAATTTGCAATATATGTTGTAACAAAATCCTACCATTTTCAGTGTCATTCATATGTTTTTCTTTTTCTTTGAAGAATTGTGTTGGTGTCATTGATTGAACCCGTGTTGATGCATGTGTTACAGTGGATTCGCAGATACCATACCGTGGAAAGTGTACTGTACTAACTCAGAATGTAATGTGTGCATGTTCTTTTGACAAGCGTTTTATATTTGTGATGAGTGAGTGGGAGGGTACTGTTCATGACTCAAGAATATTTGCTGAGTGTGTTGTTAATCCAGCTAACAAGTTTTCAATGCCATCAGAGGATAAATGTTATGTTGTGGATTCATGCTACATAAACATGTCTGATTTTCTGTCCCCGTATCGTAGTGAGAGATATCACTTGTGTGATTATAGAGGTAGGGGTCGACAACCAACCGATAAAAAAGAATTATTCAGTCATCAGGACTCTTCACTTCAGAATTTGATAGAGCGTTGTTTTAGAGTTCTAAAGACTCGGTTTCCCATCCTAAAGCTAATGTCTCCATTTCCCTTAACCACACAGAAATACATTTGTACAACATGTTGTACAGTACATAACTTCATAAGAGTGCATTCTCGTCAAGATCAGTTATTTGACGACTGGGAAAGAAGAGAATTTGTTGATAACGAAAGAACTGTTGTTGGATCAAGTTCACAGGCCCCAATAGAATTAGACATAAGTCCGAGTCAGCTGCGTCAAATGGCTCGTGTCAGAGATACAATTGCTAATCAATTGTGGGCATCAACTCACCATTGATACATGTCATGATGTTATTATTTATTATGATGGTAAAAATGTGTTGATACTTGCATTGTTATATTCAATTTAATGTTTATATGACTAATTTTTACTTGTTGATGTTAATGTAATTAGGTGTGTTATAATGACACGTATTAGCCCTCCATGTTCGTGTGGATCCGAGAACATGAATATTTTGGTCGCAAGGAGCAAACGAAACAATGGACGAGCTTTTTATCGTTGTCTACGATGGCGTGAGCATGAAAATTATTTCATATGGGTTAATGAGTACAACACAATTACAATTAAACCGCATGTGATTAATCAAGCCCAGTCAAGATGGAGAGAGAAGAAATGGATTACTATTTTCATGCTTACTTGTTGTGGATGTAATTTAATTTTTATATGTGCATTATTGTTCGTGGTATTTGTATTAATTATTAGAATTGTAGTTAAGTGATATGACTTATTAATATTTAAACTTAGGGGTTGTTTGTTGGACACTATGATATATGAATATGATTATTAACTTATGTAATATAACTATCTTTCTTTAGATGTTCTTTGATAAATTAGTGGATATTTTGGTTTAAGGAATGTTTGGATTTTTATTTTGATGTAATATAGCGTCTATTTGTATTTTATTTAGGTTGTCTGATTTGGGGATTGATTGCGGTAAGGTGCAGGGTAAGGCCTTTTGGGTGAGTTAGGTTCCTCATTTAGGTGTTCTTGTAATATCAGCTTGGGCATGTGTATAGGGAGGCAAATTTCATGGCTAATTTTTTCAAAAATTTGGCTGTGCAAGATTGATGCTTTGTTGAATGTCTTTAATTCATGGTTGTAAATAATTTTTCAAGAAATAAAGTGTTGATTTGTTTGAAAACAAAAAATGAGGTATTATAAAACATATTTATGATAAAACTTGAGGTAGTTACCAAACATGTTTTTTGTTTTTATTTTCATAATTTGATAGACAAAAATGACTATCAAACATATTTTATGTTTTCGTGTTTATCACAAAATAGAGACAAAAAATTGTCTTTGTTTTTGATTTTTTGAAGATGCAAAAACAAAAACGTTACCAAATGACCCCTAAGTCTTCCACTTGTTTTATTTTTTCTCCATAGCCTGCCAGCCAAGAGAGATAAAGAGAAAAAAAGAAAGAAAGTTAGACATCTTTCTTTCCTTCTCAGATATACGAAGATTTAACTGTTTAATCACTTCGGGCCAAGAATTAAAGTTGCTTTACACAACGAGAGCTACGCAACCATACCAAAGATGGTATTTTTTTTTCAAAAAATATCAAGTACGAGAATTTAGACCTAAGACTTGAGAAGCTAAATTTGGGCTTTTCCTTGGAGTCTACTACGTGGGCTCACACTACGAGAGGTAGGGTTTCTCCTATTTAGATGTAATTTCAACCTAAAATATGACATATGAAATAGGTAGGCTAAGGGTGTATATCACATGTTAGGTCATGACTAGTGTAACTAGTGGGTCAAATATAAGATTTATAATTAACCTTGTAATTAGTAAAATCCTATTATGATTAACTTGATGTAAGTTAATGTTAGGGATTTAAAGTATGTTAATTGTACATTAGCATGATTTGATGTTTTAATGGCATATCAAGTTTAATAAAATTAATAGTTTGTTATGTGATTATGAAATAATATATATGTTAAATGATTATTTAGCATATGATTGTTGTGGTGAACTTGTGCTTATGTTTATAGAATTAATAAACATGTTGTCATATTGGAAGTAATAAACATGCTATTTGTGTAAATTGATTGTGCCTTCTAGGTGTTTGTTTAAATGCCTAGGTGAATACAAGTATGTTAATTAAGTTGATTATCTTACATAACATGTTTGAGAATGTGTTGAAAATGTCATTATATTTCATTCATTATGTAATGAACATTTAAATAATACCAAATGCAATTGCACATTATATTGCATTATGCAGTGTTGCACTACATTCATGGGCATTGACATGGGTGGGAGTGCGTGCATGATATGAAATCAATCACCACATAGGTGGTTGATCAAGGGTTTGGAAAAGTCGTACCAAGGTTCGGCTGAGTCCCATGAGAAATTAAATAAATAAATGTGTCGGGGATAGCAAGAAGGGTTATATTCTCCCTCGGGTGCAAAACCTGCTTACTTGGTTTATACACTTTCCGACAGTGCAATTCCAAAAAAGTGTAACGGCGGAAACGAAGCCTTATGTGGGATGTCCTGAAAATCCGTTGATGGTGTGATGTCTCATTGGTGTAATACCATAAATCATCTCCCCACAAAGACACAAAAAAATGAATTAATTAGTCATTGAGCGTACATATTACCAATGACCGGGGGGACTTGGAATGTCCAGGTACATATGCATGGTATTGCATGTATTGTGGGAGCCCGAGAAGGGACTCGGTGTTGGTATTGCTTGCATGAGTCTCATCTCATGACATGACATGATTTATGACATTTGTTCATAATAGACATATTTGAATGAATGCATAAAATGATTATTGCATGTGACATTTCATATTCATTTAGATTGAGAGATATTCTCTATATGAGTTACCTTATTGAGCGTTGACTCACCTTTTATGGAAACATTTTTCAGGTGCACCATAGACTTTCACCGAAGGCCCTCCTATTGGCCCGCTTTGACAACAAAGTCAGATTGTGGCTCTTATTTTGACATCGTAGTCTCTTGTTTATATTTACTTTTGGCTTTGTATAATTTTTGTAACAAATTTTTTTTTTATATTTAAAAGACATGTATACGGGACTCTTTTGAGACATTTATTCTTTTATGAATGAATGTACGTAGTGATGATGATTATGGTAGTATCTGATACTATGCAATTAAGTATGGATAAATGAACCCAGTGTGGTCAATGAAGTCTATCCAAATTTAGTTAAATTATGAATTTCGATGAATGGGATATAATGATGTTATATCGAGTTATACGGTATCCATGAGTATTCTGTGGGTTGATGGGTGATCAACGGGTTGACAAATGACCCCCGATTTTAGGGGCGTCACATACTCACTCTACTCTCTCTCTCTCTCTCTCTCATGCAAACACAAACACACATACACACACACAAAGAGAGAGA
>CM042187.1:38509127-38548094 GCA_023539305.1 Ilex asprella
AATTCTTATTTTTTTTTTTAAATTCAAATTTAAAATTGAGTAAAAAATTCTTAAAAACCTTATTCAATATTAGACTCATTCATATCAAATCAAGGGAGACTCATTTTTTTACTCAACTCGAGGAAAACTCGATCATCTCCAATAAAAACTCAAACCTTTATCCAAAATTCAAGTAAAAAAATATATATAAAAATTTTAATTTGGTATAGATATTTCTAATGAAAAAACTCAAATTTAAAATAACAGAAACACTAATTAACATGGGAGGAAAATATATGACTATTAGATCTTTAAATGAGGGTGAAATCTTACAATTAAAAATTTTGGTATGAATTTGAATCTCCCTTGATTTTGAGTAAAAAAATGAGTATTCTTTGATTTGATATATGTATGAGTATAGCATTGGAGAAAGTTTTTAATTTTTTTTTGCCTAAATTTAAATTTAGATTTTAAAAGGGTAAGGATTAAAATGTTGGAATATAACATCTTCCAACAATGAGATTTGAAATGAAGAAAACACATGAATGGTATCGACATATTATGTTAATTTGTTTGGTTGAAATGTTGTTTTGATTACGAATGAGTTGTTGTTCGATGGGTAAGGATTCAAAATTTTTCTCTTAATATTTGGGTTCGAGTCTTCATAAGTATGGTAGTTTGTTTGAGTTAAACTTACTTTTTAACGTTCAAATTATGTTGTGGAACCTTAAATTTAGCCTCAACATAGGTGTGGACGTGCAATGGGGTCCCTTGTAGATAAGTGTGTGGTGGTAAGGGGCAATACTCCATGGCAAATGGAGTGACCAGCATATCCATTTTTAGCACAAAAAAAAAATGTTGTTTTGACTATAACGTCTTTATTGAATTGTGTAAATGAACTGTGTAAGTGCAGAGTATGAGACGGGAAATAGATCGACCCCAATTGTGAAGTGTTTAGAGCATCTCCAACTATAACTTAAATTTAAATGTTATTTTTATTCAAATTTAAATTAATATTTGAGTAAAAAACTTGATTTGATATAATGAGCACTAATGGACAAAGAAGAAGAAACTCAAATTTAAATGTAAGCAAACTCAAATTTAAAAGAGAATAAATATGACAATTAGATTTTTAAAAGATGGTGAAATCTTATTATTAAAAATTTCGATAAGAATTTCAATTAGATTATTATTTAGTTTTGCCAAAAGTTGGAGCAAATTTTTTGGACTTTTTTACTCAAATTTAAATTAAATTTTAGTCAGAATTGAAGATGCTCTTAGATATATTGAAATTGAAACCAAATTATATATTTACTGAGTCTAAAAATCGTGCTCGAATTGAAAATTCGAGTTCAAATAGATTGAAGATTTTATAACTAGTAGGAGTTAACAGGATAGTTATCTAAGACCAACTCCAATCTAGTTCTCTATTTTAGTTATTCAAAATATATTTAAATATTATATTTTTTATTTAGAAAGTCACTTTTATTACAAGTTCATTTCAACTATACTCTTTATTTTAACTAACTGTTTCACCAAATTTTCACTAACTTCTAATAATTTAAAACAAATTGTAATATATATATAGAGAGAGAGAAAGAAAGAGGAAGAGAGAGAAAGAGAGGATTTGGAGAGGCTGAATGACTTTCCAAATTTGAAGACCCATTTGGGTGAAATGGAAAGAGAGATAGAGAATGGGTTGTAGAGTTTTTTAGTGTTTAGCCACCTAAAAGCATCTCCAACAATGTTATTTAAAATAGTTACTCAAAATATATTTAAATATTATATTATCTACTTTAACTAACCATTTTTTTAAATTAACTCTAACAACGCTATTTATTTTTATTAACCACTTCAACTAACTTTAACTAACTTTCAATAATAAAATTCAAAAAATAACAATTCAACTATACATTGTATAAATTTAATAAATTATGGGCTACAAGAGTAAATATCATAAAAGATGAGCTATAAGAGTAAATATAATAAATTACTTGGGGGATTTTGCTAAATTTTTGAATTTTTTTTTTTGGATTTTGTTGGATTTTTAGAAGACTTTTACTAGATTTTGGAGGGGTTTGCTGAATTTTAATCAACTCATCGTCTTCCCAAAGAGAGACCATACAGATAAATCCTAAATCACAAAAAAAATCTCATTTAATTGTTTAATCGTTCAACCCCCAAATCATGACTCTTTTGCAATTACACATACATAAGATGAAATTGAGATTATTTTGTGACACATACTAGTAAAATCATTTAAGAATTGCAGTGAACAAAGATCCCCTTTTCCTTCTTCATCTTTAACTCGCCGTCTTTGTTTTGCGAAGGTAGAAGGCATAACTGCAAGCAGCCCAGCGACCCCATCCCCTCATAGTTCATCCCTTAGGTTTTGTGGCTTGAGAGGTGGCAGTAAGATTTCAAGTTTTGTGGTTTTGTGGCTTAAGATTTCAGATTTGGGATTTAGGTTTTGTGGTGTTGTGGCTTGTGGCTTCGAGTTTAATCGATAGAAAGGCAAGTGGAGCTTCTGTACTTTGGAGCTTCAATGAGATAGGGAGAGAGATAGTGGAGAGGAACTTGGCACTAGCAAGGGAGAAAGGGCTAGCTACAACCAACGAGTGAAATGGAGGCTATGAGAAATAGATAGTGGGATAACTAGTCTGTTGGAGCCAAATTTTAGGAGAAAACTATCTAAAATAACTAACCAAGGTTCTTTAACGAGCTTGTTGGAGATGCTCTTAGAGCATCTCCAAGGGCTAGCGATTTGACATTTGTTAGCTAAAATAAAAGTGAAATCACAAAATTGTATTCCAAGGGATTAGCTAGTTGGCTAGCTATTTTATATTTGTATTAAATGACTCTCTACATTTGGCCAACTATTTCATATTTGTAGAGCCAAATAACTATTTTTGCACTCCAAGAGGTAGTTATTTTACATTTTGATGACGTGTCAAGTTATAAAATATTTTGACTTAAAATATTAATAATAATTAGTTAAAATAGAGAAGAGTAATTTTGTAAAAATAATTCTTTAAAATAAAAAATATAATATTTTAATATATTTTAAGTAATTATTTTGAAGAGTGCCAAGATGCTCTAAAATAACTAGAAAATAGAGAGTGACTAGAGGTTGCGGTAAGAGTGGCTGTCAGACCCGTCGGTGAACTGGTCACCGGCTTTTCGACAATGAAGAACAACAGCTTAATGTTCCTTGCTAGAAGAGTATTAAGGATCAATCATAGCTCACCAGCTTCAAATTGGCGGTGTTATTGGTCAACCTCCTCAACTTCCTCTCCTTCCCCCAACAGTAAACTATTTGTTGCGGGTATGTTTCTCTCAAAATACTTGAGCATGTTTGTCTGAATTGCTTATATGGATATATAGTGCCATTTTGTATGTGATATTTGATGTGGGTGTTGAAGGTTTGTCATGGTCGGTGGATGAGAAGTCATTGAAGGACGCTTTCTCTTCTTTCGGGGATGTCACTGAAGGTAATAATACATGATCAATTTACCAACCCAACCTGTGATTCTATTTGTGTACATTGTTCTTCAGACTCATTGAGCTCTGAACCTATTTGACAAAATGCCTGACTGAGCACAAGTAATTGGTGTGTTACGATTTGGTTGGAAAATTGCCACTGGTATGTTTTTTCGTTTAAGACAATGAGTTAGAACTAGGTATAAACCGAGTATCTCTTATCATTTGTTGATCTGTTCGAGTTGATATGCAAGAATGGTTGAGTTGGTTATCTTTGATATGAGCGAGGTGTTGATCTCGTTAAGACTCTTATCAAATGGATTGACGTTCCTGTCTCCGAGTATCAGTTTCTTGCCTTCAGTTCATAGATAAGTGAAAGTGTTTGTTTCAAGTGATGTAAATAACTAGATTCCTAGAAGCCAAGAACACTGACTGACTCAAGCAAAACAGTGTAAGATTTCGTTCTACCTCTTTCTGGTTTTCAACAAAGAAATCTACCCTTCCAAATTTTTTGAAGGCTAGGAGTGCATTATTTGCATTGTGCCATTCCTGTTGTGCAGTAACCACATCTTGAACAAGATCTAAACTCCAGTTTCATAGACTGCTTACTGGGACTGTTTTTTAGTATCATATAATAAAATGACGGGGCTAACACCAAATAACATCTTTAACAATAGCTAAGTTTTTTGCCTCATAACACTGTTACTCCAATAAGAGTTCTGATATGTAAGGATTATTTAATTAGATTGATTTTTAATCTTTGTAATCGTGCAACGATCTGTTAGAATTTATGGCAAAATTTTGATATTGGATTTTCCTTTAAATTTGGGCTTGCATGGGATGGTACAATGTCTCATACCTCAACTCAAACTCGATAAAATCTTGTTCAATGTGTTTGGCTCAGCTACATGGAGTCAAGTTCATAGAAGGCGTCACAAAGTTTTACATCGATTGCTAATTACTTAATGCAACCCTCATCCTTTCAATAGGCTTGGTCCCAGCTGCGTAAGTTAAGCCTAAATAATGTGCAACTGACCATAATTTGTAGATTTACTCTCTTCTTTTTGCCATGCACGTTAATAATATAAAGTCACCTATGATAATTGATCTTTGGTCGTATATTATATTTTATGCAGTGAGGAAAAGTAAATTATAAATGTCAAGCACTCAGGCTGGAGGTTCTTTAATTTCTGACTCTAGGACCACTATGGTTTCAATGCGTCCAGCCAAAAAAAATAAAGAAAGAGACGAAAAATAAAAAGGTTGCTTTGTACAAATAGGAAGCTAGGGACCTCCATGGATCTCAATACACCTACATTCTTCTAAAACAGCCATCATGTTGTCCTTCCTACACTTAACCTCAAGCATTGTTCACATTTTGTAATTCTGAACATTAAAGAGTTCTAAATATGAATTATTGAAAATAAATTTTATCCATGTTTAAGTTCCATTTCCATTTCAAACAAAACTGAAGTTGCCATAGATATTAGTACATTTCTCTAATTTGTTTTTTTGCTGATTTCTTTGGTTGTGTATGATGAAGAATTCTATACTTGGATTTAACATATACAAGTATAATATTCAATCTATAACTGTGCAATTTGTTGGATGGTGTTGTTTTAGTGAGGATAATGTACGACAAAGAAACTGGTAGGTCAAGAGGTTTTGGGTTTGTTTCTTTTTCGAAAGAAGATGATGCCAGTAGTGCGAAAGACTCTATGGATGGAAAGGTGAGCACATTAGTACTACTGCCACACACAGCACGAAATATTGTTATGGTGGATGGGTCACTCAATTCAATTAAATTCTTTTCCGGTTAAAATGGTTTTATGTGCAGGCGTTTTTAGGTCGGCCATTGAGGATAAGCTTTGCTCTTGAAAAAGTCCGTGGTGCACCTGTTGTAGTCTCTCGAATTACAAGCATTGAAGATGCTGCTGCTGGGAAGAATTGAGTTCCTTGCCCAATTTTGGAAACCTTTGCGGCAACTGTGTGGAATGATAGTTTGTGAATGTCAATAGCAACCTTTCTGATGGAAGTGAAATTATGAAGTCGAGGAACCAAACCTTGTGCCCTTATTTAGTAATGCATTCAATGGATATAGGCTACATTGTTGAGAAAATGAGGTCCTTAAATGGTTTACATATTGTGGTACTGGGATTTTTTGAATATCCGTCTATGATGATTATTATTTTCTTTTCTTTATTGGATTAGCTTACCTATACTATTGTTCATCAGCAATGCAACGGTTGTCTCATTGACTGCAAGGATGCATTTCTGTGTCTTATGTCCTATTGAAGCAAATGTAGCCTTCAAAAGAATACATTCCAAGTGTTTGCTGGATCAATTATTTCAGATTACTTGGAGGTTGTATTCATTTTTGTTTTTGTGTGGTTTAGTGGTGTTTTGTTATTAACGGGATGGGGACCGTTGTTATCAGAATTGAATGGGTTTAGCCATGAGGGCGATTTATAAAAGAAGACCTAGAACATAATTGGTTAAAACAATGTGGTGGTTATGAAGACAAGACAAGTTTTCCTTAGCCAATATAACCCATATAAAGTTCTGAACAAGAAAACGTCGTCGTAGTCATGTTAAACTTTAAATTAATTACTAGAATACGATAATTTTGAAATAAATTAAGTTATTATTAAATTTATTTATCAAAGTACAATATTTTTTAAAAAGCTTATAAATGAAAACATTGATTTAAAAGTGGGGTTAATAACCTCATTTTTTTAAAACAAAAATAGAGTTTTTTTTCTTTTTAAGTAACAAAATTGGAGTTAACAATTCTGATTTTTAATAAAAGTGGGATCAACAATTCCACTTTTAAAATTATCATAATTTAATAAATAAGCTTAAAGATATCGTAATTTAATAATTTTATTTCAAAATTGCCATATTTTGATATTCATTTCTAAACCTTGCCTTGCATAGTCACCCAACTGCAGTCACTGTAAAGTACCGCACAGTAGGGGAAACAGTAGAAGCGAATAAATATCCCACCACTGAATTCCTTTCTCTTCGCAGAAGGGATAGAAAATGGAGTCACAAGCAACCGCAGGAGAAGACCAAGAAGACACCAATAACCCAAACACCACCCTAATAGACACCTTCTGCGAAATCACCTCCTCTTCCAAATCCGAAGCCCAATTCTTCCTCGAAAGCCACAACTTCGACCTCGACTCCGCCGTCTCCACCTACCTCGAAACCTCCCTCTCCACCATCGATAATCACCCTCTCTCCGCCATCACCGCCCACCACCAACAACCTCTCTCTCCGTCACAGTCTCAGTCTCCATCTCATTCTTACTCTCCCTCTCAGTCTCCTTCTCGGTCCCGATCTCCTTCCCCGCCACCTCCGATTCGGTCGGCGGCGGGTACTCCGTACAATCTGAGGTCTAGGCAGGGGATGGATGGTTCGAAGAAGAAGGCGTCTGGGAGTAGGGCTGGTGGGATAAGGACGTTGTCGGATCTGAATCGGAGGGAGAGGGATGAGTCTGGTAGTGACGATGATGAGCCTCAGGAGTACTACACTGGTGGTGAGAAGAGGTAGTCACGTTTTTCTGAATTTGTTTTTCCCTATTGTACTTGCTTGATTGTTTAGTTGTAAAGGAAATGCGATCAGAAATCATGACTGTTTTGATTGTTGATTTTTAAGTTCATTCATTGTGTGGACTGTGGAGCTAGTGATCGTTATCCTTTGGGCTCAGGTTTTTGGTGTTTTTAAGATCGGTGGGGATTTGGGGGATTTTTTGAAGTTGCTGAGATTTGAGATGGACAGATGATGTGTTCAAACCTTAGCTTTGACTTGATATTTCGAGTGGTTGCGAATATAATTTGAACACGAAAGCGATTGGATGCTTGATTTTTAAAATGTCAAATGATTACGAGCCCTGATTTGTCATTTTTGGCTTTGTTGTTTGATGAATTTTTAATTTGTTCGTTTGGGTGCAATTGATGCTGTTGAGGCTAAGAAATGTGGAAATTCTTGCTTTTACCTTTATGTATATTAGATTGTTGTTGGCTGTATTTGTTTTCTGCATCAATGGTGCAACCCTTTGGACTTCCACTGATATATGATGTGTGGTTGTTTGTAATTGTTGTGGTAGAAGGCATTGTATTTCATACTGGGATTTGGCCTTTTTGTGGTATTTCTGATTCGGATTAAATGTCTTAGCTATTTTTGATTGATTTAGCTCTCTAATGTGATCACTTGGGTTGTAATTGGTGAGACTTGGTTGAATTTTGTGTTTGCTATGCATTGCTGAGCTGAATTAAGTTGGTACAGCCGTTAATATCTTTACTTCTGCTTCTGGTTTTCTCACTGATGAGAATAATTCGTGCTGGAGTGTCAACCTGTCGAAATTAGTTGTTCATAATAGCATGTTGAGCTGATGTTTTACATACTTTGTGAGTTGGTTATTATTGAGCGTTAGTGGTTCTGATGTGACATCTGCACCTTATTACGGGATTGTGTTGTCAACTATCAAGTTGAGAAGTAGTGATATGGTGCCTTAAAGTATGATATATTGTACTATGAAACTCGATAATATGGAACATAAGCCTTTTGATCTCCGATTGGCAATGCACAGTTAATCCAATTGTGCGTTTGCATAATGGGTGTTCCCCTAAGAAAATTGAAAGCGTGTGGGAACAAGTTAAAAATTTATGCCAGGTGTAAACATATTCCTTGTCATGTGTGCGTCCATTGAAGTATGGTTTTGTATACGCATGGATTTACATAAAAAACATATGTTTTTATACAAATGTGTGTGTGTTTTTTTTTGGAGAGAGAGAGAGAGAGAGAGAGAGAGAGAGAGAGAGAGAGATGTTTCAAAGGAAAATGTGTATCATATATCCTACCAAATATTGCACTGAAAATAGAACTTTCCCATGTCAATGGGAAGTCATGGTGTAAAACTAATCACTGCTCTAGGCCATATATTTGCTACTAGTTTGATGTTGGTGAATCCCTTGTGGCATTTGAACTTCATTTGTGGCGATAATTTTGGGGGAAAGGCTGTTGTGAAAATAATTGGTTCCCCATGTATAATTATTATTCCTTATTTGCAGTGGAATGCTTGTCCAAGATCCATCCAAAGGTAATGATGTGGAGGCTATTTTTAATCAAGCTAGAAAGTCAGGAGCTGTAGAAGGACCGGCTGATCACCTCCGGCCGTCTTCAAGCTCAAGAACTTTTACCGGACCAGCGAGACTTCTTTCTGGAGAAACAGTGCCATCTGCTCCTCAGCGACCTGAAGCTGTTACTCATGACATCATTTTCTGGAGCAATGGATTCACAATAGATAATGGTCCTTTGAGGAGTTTGGAGGATCCTGAAAATGCATCCTTCTTGGAGGTAGGTAGTACCACTAAATTTCTGTTTTGAGTGGTGTGAAGGTTCCGATCTTCATGATATTGAATAATAGTTGGTACTGCAAGTTTGCAGTTATAATCTAATGCTGTGGTAAATGTATGTCCCATCTTTTGGACGAGTCAATGAAATTGCTTATTGCTCGTGGTAGATTTTGATGAAAATGAAGCAGAAGGCCAGATCCTAGAAGAGTGATATATTTTGCTAGTGTAGAAGCGAAAGCAATCATTCTAAAACAGGAAATGATCCGGCGGGCGGCAATTTGCATATTAAGGAAGTAAACTTCTACTTCTTGTGGAGGAATGGGATTAAATGACTTTATTGATTCTTTCTGGATTTCCATCATACAATTTCTTCTATGGATCACTCCAAACTCCAAAGGTATGGGAATTGGGGTGTGATGCCAAAGGAGAAAGAAAATCATCATTCCAGAAGTTGACCACAGGCCTTGTGGCACAATTGGTATCTTAGAGGTGCCCTGGTCATTGGTCATGGAGTAAATCCCTACTCAATTCTCTTCTTAGAAAACAATTGATGTAATCATGTTCTGAAAGAGTACCCCAAAAATCCAATTGTTAGTTATGCCCTCTGTGGCAGCTAGTCTGTGTGATGAAAGATTAAAGTTTGATTTAATAAAAGATATCCGGTAGCCTTGATAACCCATACAGTAGATTTTCTCCTAAACTGCATTGGGGCTTAAACACCTTGACTTAGACTTGACTGGTCGTAAAGGGGACCACTTGTGCTACAATGCCTGTGTGGGAGTATGGATAGTTGAGTACATATTAATGATCTTCTAGTTGTGAACTCTGATTGGTTACACAACCACCTATCAAATTTTGCTTAGTTTAGTTATGCTGGAGGTACAGCTGAAGTACTGTATGGGATTTTTTTTTATTCAATGATTTGTTGTTGTTAATGCGACTAGTGATGGTATGGTTCAACGTCTAAATGCAGAGCATCAGGAAGGGTGAGTGCCCAAAAGAATTGGAGCCAGCTGATAAAAGGACCGCTGTCAATGTTAATCTTATGAGGAAGGAGGAAAACTGCCCTGTTTGTCCTTATTTCTCTCCTTAGCTTTGTGTCTCCGTTCTCTCCTAGCATCTGCCACTTATATTAATGTCACCCCACTATATTCTTTGTGCAGATACCAGAGAAGCGCCAAGTTTCATTTCAGGGTGTCGGAAGAACTTTAGGTAGCACACCAGTGGAGACAACTGCTGCTGCCACTGCTGCCCTCACCACTGCTCCTTCCCCATCCATGGGTCTAGTTGTGGATCAAACACTACCTTCTACCTCGATTCAGCTTAGGTTGGCAGATGGTACACGCCTGGTTTCACGTTTCAACTATCACCATACAATCAGAGATATCCGTGCCTTCATTGATTCGTCCAGCCCCGGTGGAGTAAGGACTTATCAACTGCAGACAATGGGGTTCCCCCCGAAACTGCTCTCTGATCTGGACCAGACCATAGAGCAAGCTGGCCTAGCCAATTCAGTTGTTATCCAGAAACTCTAGCAAGTCGTGTAATTTGTTGTCCATTTGTTTCAACTGATACATCACTGGTATATCAAAACTCACTCTGTGTGTTCCTTGAATCGATAAATCTTTGTGTTTTTAAGATGATAGGTACCTGTTGCTGGAGGAAATATTCCTATTTCCATGGATTCAGGATGATTTTTGATGTGCCTTCAGCGTGAAGGGTCCATCATTTACCGGCCAAAACGTACCAATAAGATTTCTATTTGTTCAATACGATCTGTTATAGAAGCCTTCATTCTGCTTTTTGTCGATGAGTTCTGGCCTTCTGTCTGGGCTACACAGATGGTGGTAGCCTCGGCCTCCCAACTCCCAACTCCCTGCCCCTCTTTTTTTTTTTTTTTTTTATAAAATGATTATTCAGATAGGCCAATTCACATATCTACCATAGAGTATTGTTCTTCGGTATTACACAGTTATTTGTAGGGGATTTCATCGCACTTATGTCGAAGTTCAAATTAAGGTTCCACTGTGTGTTCCAGGTGTTGAAGGGTAGATTTAATCCTAACGAGTTGTTGTAATTATGAAGACTTGAACGAGAAAATTCAAATCTTTATCCACTAAGCCAACATCTCGATAGTCTCCTGGCCCCTCTCGCCCTTGCTATCTTTGTTTCCGTCAGCACCACCAAACCACTACGACCAACGACAACAAAATCGTACCAAACAAAAACTGGTTTTGCCCCTACAAATACACAAACCATGTATCTTTATATTGTATACAATATGGTATGTGTCTATGTATAATTTTGTGTCCTTGTGCATTTGATTGGTGGTGGATAGAGGTGGACGTGATTGTTTTGGCAAAGCCTTTGGCACCTCACAATGTTCGTGGTAGTTTTCATTTTTTGTTTTTAATTTCACATTCTTATTACATTTATCTTTTATTATTATTATTATTTTAATCAAATAAATTTTAAAAAATCGGGTTTAACTAAAATATTCAAGGAGACTGTCGCTTATTGTAGAGCTTTTGGGCTCTATCACTAACTACCATGCTAATGTTGAAAATGTGCATTGACATGTCCACAACCCAGCAGAACGGGTTATAATATTATTTAGATTTAATTTATTATCATAAATTATCATAATTATTAAAATTAGCTGCGGTTTCGCCATGCTTGACACCTGCACCCAAACAAAACCTTACAATTTCCGACCAATCTCCTCATCTTTCTCTCTCTTGCCCGACCCCCTATTTCCCAGCAACTAGGGTTTGTGCTTCTTCTTCTCTTTCACACCAGCATTTCAACTCTAATCCTTCAATCACCTCTTAAATCCAATACAATGCTATCAATAATACGTTCCGATTCAAGCTCGCTCTCGCTCTAGAAAAATCAAGGACTTTCTCACTCTGGAATCCGAAGACCATTCTGCTGTCATTCACTCTCTATTCACTCTATAGCATAGCATCGGGGATCAGTCGTTGATGGCGAAGACAAAACCTGGAAAGAAAGACCTCGATTCTTACACTATTAAGGCCTCCAACAAACTCGTCAGACGTAACACCTCTCTGTCTTTGCCCCCCCCCCCCCACGCACACACACTCCTCAGTCTGATTTCTACTTTGAAACCTATTTATTTTTTGATTGTATTTATGTGTTTGAATTGTACTGTGAGGTTTGAGTGTATTCGACTTGTGACCTCTTCCCTTCTCTGCACACACCCACAAGCACACTTTTATATTTTTTACAAGTTTGATTTTTGGCTGTGTTTGGCCTCACGACCCTCTCTCTCTCTCTCACACACTCACTCTTAGAGAGAGTTTTTACCTTTTGTAAGTATGATTTTTTAGTTTGTTGTGACGACCTATCTTTCTCTCTAACACAGTGCTTCTACTCTCTGAGCTTGATTATTTGTGTTTATTGTGGATTTTACATGTGTTTTTCAGCTGGAGACTGTGTGTTAATGCGGCCACCTGACTCTGATAAGCCTCCATACGTGGCGAGAGTCGAGAAGATTGAGGCAGACCATCGGAACAACGTGAAGGTTCGAGTCCGGTGGTACTATCGCCCTGAAGAATCAATTGGAGGCAGAAGACAGTTCCATGGATCGAAAGAGCTGTTCTTGTCGGACCACTATGATGTTCAGAGTGCTCACACTATTGAGGGGAAGTGCATTGTTCACTCTTTCAAAAACTACACTAAGCTTGAGAATGTTGGTTCGGAGGACTACTTTTGTCGGTTTGAGTACAAGGCTTCAACTGGAGGGTTCACTCCAGACCGTGTCGCTGTGTGAGTTTTGGAGTTTTGGGTTTTAGTTTTTTTCTTTGTCTTGTTTGAGAGTTGGTGAATTGTATGTGATTGGTTTTAGCTAATACTCAATTTTTTCTTGATGTTTTGGTGTGGAAGGTATTGCAAGTGTGAGATGCCTTATAACCCGGATGACCTCATGGTGCAATGTGAAGGTTGCAAGGACTGGTACAGTTTGTTGCATTATTATCCTGCATTTTCTATGACTGATACGTCTGTGTGGTGTGGAATTTTAATGATGAGCTGTCAAACACTTGCAATTTTTGCATTAGAATTTAGACCTATGTGAGAAAAATTTATATGATAAGGCTTTCATGTTCTTTCTTTGCCATTTCTCATGTTGTTGTCCCATGTACTTGGAAGTACAGGTGAAATGATTGTTGTCTAATTAGCCAATGGCTGAAGTGAATAAGTTTCTATTATTAATTGAACTTCTATAGATAATTGATACAAAAAGGATAGACTTCAAAGTGACAAATGCAGAAGTTGCTGACAAGTGGTTGTGTTGAACTTTAATTGTTTTATAGCTATGGGAACCATGTGTTTAAATTATTGGGCTTATGGTTCATATGAATTAATAGTTTTCCGTGAAGTTCAAATATCCGTCTATGTTTGAATGTTTTTTTCATTTTTTATACATGGGGCTGAGTTCACGGATGGTAAAACATTACCCGAATATGTTTTGCCTCGTCAGTTTGATGGGGAAACTTCTCAATCTAATGCTTATTCTAATAATGTAGGCTTATTCCGCTTGATAATGTATATATCCATTTCGCCTTTTGTAGGCCGGTACTTAATTCATAAACCAATTGTTGGCAGGTTTCATCCTTCTTGTATGGGTATGACCATAGACGAAGCGAAGAAATTGGAACGTTTCATGTGTTTGGACTGTTCTTCAGATGATGATGCCAAACGGTCCTTAAACTCATTCCCTGTCTCCCCATCTGGTGAGGCTAAGGTGATAACACCTTCTACTCCTAGCTTGACATGACTTGATTTGCACATATTGTCATTATATTATTTTGTGAAATGTTTGTTTGGTTATCTGAATGATGCACCTTCTCATGCTGATAGGTGAGCTTTGCTAATTGACTAGGTAATCCTAATAATGAGCACTGTGCAGATTCACAATCTCATCCTCATAATTAGAACCTGAACATAGTTGATCAGTTGAAATCTGTTATGTGTATCTATTAAATTGGCACTTTCTGAAGTAAGTGTCTTCGTGAGTGTATAAAAGGCATGCTGCTGAATGCTTACGGTGTCTGGCTCATAGTTACTAGAATTAACTAAACCTATGTCGACCTACAATTTGGGTATGTTGATCCCAAATCGGGTGAGTTCACGATTTAGATCACAAAAATATACGACCTTAAATTGTAATACTAACCATAATTCTATTCGTTTTATAAAGTGTAGCACAAATATAAAGTACATATTAATTGACTATGTGAATATAAATTTATAATTATAATAGAAAATTGAGCATAAATGTAAGATAAGTGATAATTGACGTAGTGTTTATGATGTTATATGATATTTAATGTTTTATAGTAGTGAAAACGATCTAAATAAGAGTTTCAAAACGAATTATGATCCAAAATAGTATACTAGTTAAGCCTACCTACCGTGTACCTAAGAAAATATCGTATTGTGTACTCGTACCACGTACCAAACCGACTCAGGATCCAAGTAACATTAGTTGGATTACTAAATAGAAGAATTCTTCCCTAATGCACGTTATAGAAAATTGGATTAATGTTGAGGTAGCATTTTTAAAATTATTTGATGCAATTAAGGGCACCTTAATGATTAAAGAGAATGAGTGTAGCATTTTGATTGATGTATTGTGGACCTACGAGTTAATAGTTTCTTTGTGACCCTTAAATATATATTTTTAAATGTGACGGAGAGTTTCATAGTCACTATTTCCAATGATTTCAGTGGCAATGTGTCTCTTCTATTGTAGAAGAGGGATATACAGCTTGTGACTTGATGGCAGTTGTCTCTCCTTCACCATAAGCCTTGCCAGAGGTGCTAATGGATAGAGTTGCAAAATGTGTCTCTTGCAACTTCTGTTCTTGTGCTAATTCTGATTGGTTTTGTTCTTATGCATTTTGTTGTTGTACATAGAGGCTGATCCAGGAAAATAGGTATGATTAGGTGCAAATTTGATATGCAAACTTACTCTAAAATCCAAAATACAGCTGTTTGACTAGTTGTTTATGCCACTATAAGTCAATTTTTTGGTTGTTTGTACTAACTTTTATTTGTCACTAATGAGACCTTGTATTTGATCTCAATGCTAGGTTGAGCCAAAGCGCAGAAAGAGATGACCACTGGTGCCGATGTATAATAGGAGGTACTAATTTTGTTGCATATTAGCTCCAGTATTGTTGTGTTGTGGAAATGTACAGTGCAGAGAAGATACTGTCCTTCGCAAGACGGAGGCTTTTGTTAATTGCACAAGTGTCTGTGTGTAAGCTAGACTAGAGGATGAGTATGATATGTGATGACTGTGCGTGACTTCAATATTAGTCATTCTAAAAAAAATGGAATTTGTGTTTTATCTTGAGTGCTGTCTCCGCAAACCATGTCAAACTAATTATTGAGAAAACAGTCATGAAACAGTGGTGATTTTCTTTATTTCTTGTTGAGACTGCGTGCTTATAGTGTAACAGCTCCATTGCTTTCTTCTTTCTTCTTATCTGTTTCCTTGAAGAAAGGGGGGGTAAATGTTCTATTCAAACTGAATGACATCTTGCAATGATGAGAATTGCATGAGCTAATCAAGAGTTGGATGCAGCTTTGGATTCTGTCCAACTTGTGAGATTGGGTTCTTATCTTTTTTTTTTTTCTCTCAAACTTATCTTCTGTTTGGAGGTTCTTGAATATCGACAGGATTACATTGTAGAGTAAAACTCCGTAGATGATCTAATGGCAGATTACTGGATTGGACTACTTGTTAGGTTTCTTGAAAACCTGGTGCAGTAGCAGAACTTCACCCAAACCCATTCTTTGATTTGGCCTGATGGGGTGGGTTCAAGTAAAGCCAACCTTGTAAACTGTCTCTCAGCTGACTTTGGTTTCTTAACTCCAAATCATTCTCAAGTCCTGTTCTCTCCGATAAGATCAACTAACCTTCCACTGTTTAGCGTGGACATTGTTCTTAATATAGTCTCTGAAAAATTCATGTAGAGCTAGCTAACCACTCTGTTTTTGTTTGGGTTTGATGTTTGCAGTTTTCTCATCGTTTGTCAATGTTATGGCATATGACCAACTTGCATTTACACTTTTAATTGGTAATGTTGGGGTTAAGTTTTGCTTAATCAAAGCAGCGGCCATGGTGTGCTACACTTCTTTTTGTAAGGTTATTTCATCGCATTTTTGTGATTCAATTTCCGTCGCTCTGCTAAAAGTTGGTTTTGGTAGCATTGTTGTGTGATGTTGGGGTGTGTCTCCTTAACATTGATGTTATGTACAATGAGCTATCCTGTCATTTCAGTTTCATTTAGAAGGGAAAGAGGCAAAGTGTAGTGGGCAATTTGGCACATTTGCCAGTTAGTTGGGATCACTTCCTGACTCTGTCCAAAATCTGAGTTATTGACCCGTTATCTTGAAGTTTTGAATTGACTGAATGCACTCATATTCATTACTGTAGGAATTGGGTTCAAGGTATCCGCAGCACCTTCTCATCAATAGACTCCTGATCAGCATCATCCATTGACCATGAAGGAATTGAACGAGGAGCCTTGTGAGGTGACACGAGACATAGTGGCTTTGATGATGCACATTGTTGGACAATTTCTGTGTGTAAACACCAGAATTTTCTTATGTTGATGCTCTCTAATCTGCAGTTTGTCTATTGACTTGCAAGGATTTGAACGAGTAGCTGTATAAGGTGAAAATTCATGTAACGTGATTGGGTTGACAATTTGCGGATTAGAGAGCATGGTATAGGCAAATTCTGGTGTACCTGTTGGTTTTGATGTGGACTTATTTTATTTTATTTTTATTTTTTGGGATTCCAATGACACTAATGAGGGACACCGGCAACAATTTGCGAACATGGTGGCTTAGACAAAGAAGCACATTGTTGGTCAATGTCTGTTTAGATGCTGCAAAAACCACATTATTAGATGCATTTCATTGTCCAAAGAACATGAAAACATCAAGTTGGAACTTTTTGGTTTTTTGAGTTTAAAACTTGACAATTTTTTTGAGGTCAGATTTAGAGGGATTGAAGTTTTTCAACAGATTTATGTCTCATCAATTCTCAAGTCTCGGTGTATATGACTGGGCTATAACTGTATCGAGGAGGAAATTAATCGAGGTGTACATAAATTAGTCTAAACATTCTTGATCGTAATATAAAAAAAGAAGGAACTTTTCTCTTTTCACTACAAAAGAGAAAAAGAAAAAACGAGACATTTCTCTTTGAGAAAATTAATTCTCTTCACCCATACTTAGCGTTTATCATTGGGATTGATAAGTATGCCTTATGTGTCGGACTACGCATATTCTTATGTGTGTTCCTATTATTTTTCTATCTGACTTCTGTCTCGTCTTATAAATATCTATTATTC
Source organism: Ilex asprella (assembly GCA_023539305.1). Lineage (NCBI taxonomy): Eukaryota > Viridiplantae > Streptophyta > Magnoliopsida > Aquifoliales > Aquifoliaceae > Ilex > Ilex asprella. Next base: position 38,526,340 of record CM042187.1, read on the forward strand.
TATATACCATTGGGTTGATTTTGGATGCTTTAATTTGCAATTATGGTAACTGATAGCATAAAAGCCAAGTAGAAGTCATTCCAAGCTTAGGTATCCAATATTTTTACCATGGAAAAAGTATTGAAAGTTTTTGTTTGGTTCCCAAACAATTACACCAATATTCAAGCGTTTTTTCCTTAAGTTTGTGCTTTGGGGTGTTCATGGGTCGGGTTACTCACGAGTCTTGTTACCCGAGCTGAAAAAAATAAGCTTGAAGCTTAATAGTTGACCCGCTTAAATCTGAACCTAATATCTTTAAAAAGAAGATTTGAGTTTGCCCTCAAACTTATTATCCGACCCGAAGCTTGGCCAGTTAAGCCAGCCCGCAAGCCTAGCCAGTCCACCATTCCTTTAAAAAAAATTATATTTTTAGACCATTAAATTTGAAACTTTGAATAAATCTCTCAATATCTAAATTTGAAGTTTTAAAAATTTAGATATTATAAACAGTGTATTATTTTATTTTTTATGTATTAAACATATAAGTTTTAAATGGTAGAGTAATGTAAATGACAGATAAGTTACTAGGTGTCAACCTAATTGAGATTTATTCATTCTATTGGATATAATTAATTATTTTATTTTCATCTATTTTGACTTTACTTTTAATTTAAAAATATAATTTACACAAATATTAAGTTTCAAAAAATATTTATTACTTTTAAATAAAGATGTATTTTAAAAAGCCTACAAGCAGGCTCACCCATAGGCCTGTCCAGCAAGCCCACCGAATATGCTCACAGGTGGACTGCGAGTAGCCTACCACTACCCAAAGTCCGACTCGACTAGCCCGATAAGTCACTTGGGTAAGGGCTTAAGCCTACATACTCAAACCCGATCCGGCCCGAAAAATTTCGCGGTCCTAGACCGCCCCACCCCATGGACACCCCTATATATATATATATATGGAAAAATTATACTCGCAAGCCTCCGAGTTTACTAAAATTATAGATAGGACCCGTATGGTTTTTGGGTTCAAATTATACTAAAACCCGATTCTTCAATCTCTCCTCCAATATAACCCCCATACCAAGGTTTGCCGATGGATCGGATCTGGGTCCATTTGAATCCGAATCTTACTAAAAAATCTATTATTAAATCCTATTTGTTTATGCGATGAATATAAAAAAATATTAGTCTATATTTGAATTAAATTATAATCTGATATCCAGATCGATTACCTCACCTCTAATGGTATTTCACTAAAATTTCAACAAATAATTTTTTTTAGGTCAAATATAAATAATCAATACACATATATTTGTATGTAATAAAAGTCTACATATGTATAGTCAAATTACCGACAGTACCCTCATATTTCTGGATTCAAATTACACTGTAACCCTTTCTTCAATATTTCCTCCAATATCATCCCTACACCACTCCATGATCCATAGAGCAGCCGCACCATAGAGGCTAGAGCGAGAGAGAGAGAGAGAGAGAGAGAGAGAGAGAGCGAGAGAGAGAGAGCGAGACAGGGTGTCTTTACTTTTATAACGCCACACAATTTTATATTATTTCATTTTTTTCGCGTAACTCTTTCTCTTTCTCTCTCTCTCTCCATCCAAAAGTATTTTCTCTCTCTATTGAAAAAAAATTCAAATCCCAAGAATCCCTGAGCTCCATTTCCAGGGGTTTTATCGCATCTCTCTCTGCATAGATCCTCAATCACACTCGTTAATGTTCTTTCTTTCCTCCATATCTCTTCACGCCTGCCTCTATACCTCCGATTCGACCACAAATTATTCGATTTCGAAGCCATTCCCACCAATTCGATTCTTCGAATTTGATGCCATTTGATGCACATAATATTTATTGTTGATATGTTGCCCCAAGGTACGAGCTTGTGATTAAGCCTTTTTCTGCTATGTGTAATTGTATTTGCACCATCCATGGCTTATCTTCATGAATTTTGGAGAATGTATGTGTTTTAGGGTTGTTCGAGGTTAGAGGGTTGTACATAGGGTTTGGGTTTTGTGGATATGATAAAACAGATACTGGGTAAGCTTCCTCGGAAGCCATCCTCTAAATCGTCGAGCAATGAAACAAACAATGAGGGTCCATTGTCATCAATGAATTCATCAAATTTGAATTCCGCTGTTGGTTTTAATGGTAACTCAAGAACCATTCAATCTTCTGGAAAATCTTCGAATTTGGGATCGGGTGTATCGCGGTCGAGTAATGGAACTTTCAACTTACACTCATCTAGCGCGATTAAATCGATGCAAGGGAAAAACTCAGGTACGATGAATACCCAAGTGAGCCCGCTGTTGAATTCTGCTGCCTATGAAGCTTTGCCAAGCTTCCGAGATGTACCCAACTCGGAAAAGCTTAGTCTTTTCATTAGGAAGTTGAATATGTGTTGCGTTGTGTTCGATTTTAGTGACCCCACAAAGAATTTGAAAGAGAAGGATGTGAAAAGACAGACTTTGCTTGAGCTTGTTGATTATATTACATCAGTGACTTCGAAGTTCAATGAGGTTACAATGCAAGAGCTCACCAAAATGGTAGCGGCAAATCTGTTTAGAACTTTGCCGTCTTCTAATCCTGACAATAAATTGCCGGATGTGTATGACGCCGAAGACGAGGAACCGGCTATGGAGCCTTCATATCCTCATCTTCAGATTGTGTACGAATTGCTTCTCAGATTCGTGGCTTCTTCTGAGATAGATGCTAAGCTTGCTAAAAGATACATTGACCATTCTTTTGTGTTGAGATTGCTTGACCTGTTTGATTCAGAAGATCAAAGAGAGAGGGAGTACCTAAAGACAATTCTGCATCGCATTTATGGGAAGTTTATGGTGCATCGGCCATTCATTAGAAAAGCCATCAATAACATCTTCTACCATTTTATGTTTGAGACAGAGAAGCACAATGGGATAGCAGAGTTGCTTGAGATATTAGGTAGTATAATTAATGGGTTTGCCTTGCCTTTGAAGGAAGAACACAAGCTTTTTCTTGTACGCGCTTTGATTCCCCTCCACAAACCTAAGTGTGCATCCATGTATCATCAACAGCTTTCGTATTGCATCACTCAGTTTGTGGAGAAAGACTGCAAGCTGGCTGACACAGTGATCCGAGGTCTTCTGAAGTATTGGCCCATAACTAATAGTTCAAAGGAGGTCATGTTCCTTGGTGAGTTGGAAGAAGTTTTGGAAGCAACCCAAGCTGCAGAGTTTCAGCGCTGCATGGTTCCTCTGTTCCGTCAAATTGGTCGCTGCCTCAACAGCTCACATTTTCAGGTACTGCATTTAGATTGATTTCCCTATCTTTGCCGCCCTCTTTTTTCACCATCTTATTGGCCCAAAGATCACAGTTAGTAGCAGTCCCCTACTCATCTATATGTTCTCTCCTTTGTTTTGTTTTCTTTTTCAATTTGATTTGACGTTTTGCCAAAAAAAAATTCTATATATAGGTGGACATGTGGTTTATTTTTCTTTATATCTCACCATCTCTTCTGTTATCATAGTTAGCCCGCATTTTATTTACATACAATCACAAACCAGACAAAAGATGCCCCTTTATCTTGGGATTGACCCATCACAGAGACGATACAAAGAAACTGTGAGGAACTCACTATTTTGTGACTGCCCATCTTTCATTGTGTCGCAGTGTTTTCGTTTTAGATCAAATGCATTATAGGATAATGCTTTCTCCTTCTTTTTTGTAAAAATTCCTTTCAAGAACTTTGTGAGTACATATGTGTAGGACTTTAGCAATTTGGACAGTTCAGTTGGAGAAGCAATGTTTTTTCAGGAAGTGCAACCCTTCTCTAACTCCCCCTGTCCTCTTGTAGTCTTTGGATCGATTGAAATGAGCATGCTATATGTTTTTAGAAGCTCATACAATATTTGTTCGACAACAAACTAAGACAAAAACCTTCATTAAGAGGACATTATGCAGTTTGATCCCATTGATTGAGGCGCTGGAAGGAGTTTAGCAGGCATTATTTTGGCTTAACATGCATATAGTTGTTATCGAAGGATTTGAACCCAACCTTTTGGTTATTAGTCCAAGCATTTTACCATCAGATGGCCAATGACCCCAGTTAGGCAAAAACCTCCATTCACTTGCCAATTTTCTCATTATGCTATCTTATTGAGATAATTTGCATGCAAGACTCTACCCCAAGCAGACTATAGTTTGCCTGTTATTTGAGTTTACATGCTTGATCATGGAGTCTTTTTGGCTGGACATATCTATATTTGTGAAGTGGATACATGCACATCATAATATATATGATTTTTTTTTTGTTTTGGATGCCATGATACTTGGTTTTTGGCTCAACATTTTCCATTAGGCAGAGTCATGGAATATTTATTTTGCTATATAATGCATTGTGCCCACTTATGGTTCTTAGGGAGATAACATGACCTAAATGAACTTAGGACATAGTTTTTGGTACGTATGTGTAGTGAAGATGTGCTGCAAATTATTTTATAATGGTTGTTTCAACTTTTGGAAAGTGATAAAGAACAAAACAATTTCTTAGTCTTGCGAATCATACCTTTTTTTTTTCATTTTTTTTTGTGTATTCATTTGGGTTGGATTTTGAAATCCTTGTTAGACCAATTGATTAGTCCCCTACAAGGCTTTCATAAAAGAAGCAATTTTGGTGATGACATCATGCCTTGGCTAAGAAGCATAGATAAAAATATGAGACACGGACATGACTCGGCACGGATATTGGTGACAGAAATTTTTCCAAAAGAAAGATATGGAGACTGCAAGGGTATACGTATAATATCTCACAAATATAGTCAAGCTATTATTCAAAGTTTCAAACACTATTGAACTTCACACTATTATTACAAGATCAACACAACAATATCATAAAATCAACTTTGAAAGAGAAAAATTTTAAGGAAAAGGAATATATATTTTTGGCATGATGCATATATCATCGGCAATCTCTTGAGGTTGCTAGAAGGTGACAAATTTTATTACACATCGTGGCTGTGGGGGATAACATTTTATTACACATCAGGCTGATGGGTACCCACCCATATGAGGTCCAAGCCTATATGCCGGTGGGGGAGACGACTCCCAGTCGATGTGGGACAACGTACCACATGCGGCTGGGGGGTAAAAGCTACTGCCGAACGCGCGCAGGTCAGCCGAAATCCTTCCGTGGAGGGTGCGTGGAATCCCGAAGTCGGATTTACCCCCATACAAAAAGGCGCCTTTTACCGTACAAAGTGATTACTCCTAGATTGGCTCAACCTTTTACCCCTGCACCTATAGCTCCCACTTCAGGTTTATATTTCCATGGCGATTGAGGAATGTTTCTTTCTGGCAGGTAGCAGAACGTGCTTTGTTCCTGTGGAACAACGATCATATAAGGAATCTGATCACTCAGAACCGTAAGGTGATACTGCCCATAATTTTCCCAGCCTTGGAGGAAAACACCCAGAGTCACTGGAACCAAGCCGTGCAGAGTCTGACGTTGAATGTGAGGAAGACATTTTCAGATGCTGATCAAGCACTTTTTGACGAGTGTCTAGTGAGATTTCAAGAAGATCAAATCAAGGAGAAGGAGATCCAGGAGAAGCGGGAATCAACCTGGAGGCGTTTGGAAGACGTGGCAGCCTCTAAAGCTGTTAGCAATGAGGCTGTGCTTGTCTCTAGGTTCGCCTCTTCTGTTGCCATTGCTACCAACACAAATTCACAATCATCTGTGGGCAGTTGAAGAGATCATGTCATGCAAATTTTAAAATTATGATCCTCAGCCTAGTGGTGGCCATACAAGGATAGCACAAAGGGGTAAACCTCGGGACTGGTTATCACCCATATTTCTGAATTCTTACAACTTTGCCAGTTGAACCTGAAAGGAGAAGGGTTTTGTGGATATCTTGATCGCCCTTGTTTTCTTTTCTTATTATATTTCTCGGGTTATGGCTTATTACTTTTTTTTTTATCACAGCCATGGAGGTCTTTTCATAAACAAACTTGTTTTATAGAGGTAGTCTCTTCAGATTTCTTCCCGATAACGTTATATTGTATAATGTTTTATTTATCCATTTGTGCTTGAGCACTGTCGTTCGTTCTTTTTTCCTGGGAAACCTATTACTACAAATCTTTAGTCATATAACCTATATAGAGTGGTTGTGCACAGGTGGGTGGTGGTTGTATAGGGGCCATAACCCCAACCTATGTGGAGTTATGTGAAGTTTTTTGGATCATCATGGCAATATATGGGGAAGAAAGGAGAGTTTCTTGATATTGTTCAGTAGTAAACTGAGGAGTGGTAGTAGTAGTATTGGTAGCGACAAAACGATTATACTACATGTTAGAGCTTATGGGCCCATGATGACGCTGAACTTCGTTTGGAGGAGGGCAAGTTTCATTTTGTGAACTATTAGGCATAGATAAACGAGCAAGAAGAACACTTACTATCATTGAAAAGAATGTTCATAGCTATTAAGCCACGACGTGTTTCATCTTGCAACACGAGAGTATGCCTTAACCAATTTATGGAAGAGGATCCATTAGAAGGATTTGACTATGGAGAGATGCATAAGTGTTGGACTCGCATCGCATGCAATGCCAAAGACAAACCCAAACATGGGGTAGAATAGGAAAAAATATTAAACTCAGCGTAACGAACCCATGGGGCTAGCATGGATGGGAATGTACACTTTAACCCCATCCAACTAATTTTATTTCTTTTTATAAACACACGTAAAAAGATATATTTTACCTAACATTGTACTACAATGGTAAGTGATGGGCCAAGCCCAAAGATCCAACTCTAAGAGGTCCAGTAAATTCAGTCTAATGTGATCAACTCAATCAAACTCATCATGTTTGATGGGTCAAGCCCAAAATGCCAAAAACCATACTGAAGCCCAGTTGCAATTAAAGGCACAAACTTATGAAGATCCAACATGCCAAATGAGATCCAAGCCCAATCAAGTTTACCAGGGAGCTACCTCAGCTTAGCTACAAGATCCAGAAGAGCATCCAAGACCCCTCACCTTCTCTAACACCTTGGAAGCAGTCAACATTGACCAGGTCTTATGAAGAGCTCCTCAACGGCCACACCCGTTGAGGAGAATCTACTAATCTCACCAGAATAGCTGAGTAGTTGCCACTTAGTAGCTCCATTCTGTTGGAAACTAACTATAAAATGTAAGTTCCACCAATACTTGGAGGACAAGACACTCGACAGAGCCAAAAACTCCTCATCCTCTCCAATCTGTAACTCTCTGTTCTTATTACTCACTGAAATCAATAAAATACCGGCAACCTTTTGCCATTCCAAAGTGGATGTAGGCCACATTGGTCGAACCACTATAATTTCTGTCTCATTCTTTAATGATTGCCTTTAATTTCCAAATTACTTGACTATTGGTGTGCAAAGTCAATTTTGTGCATCATCAGTTTAGCGCCATCTGTGGAAAACCAACAAAATTCTCACCTTTTGGTATTTTTTCTGTTGAATCAATGACGATCACTACCAGGTCGATGAATCAACATGAGGACCACCAACCAAGAGAGGAGGAGGTTGTTCCTCCACCAACTAATCCTGCCCCAAATACGCAGCAGATGCTGGAGACCATGCAGCCCAGAACCAGCAGATCCTTCAGCTAATGTCTGTTGCTTAAAGAGGAGCACTACCTGAACCTTAGGTGAGAGGAGCTCCATGCCTGGGGCGTCAAGGAGTTCCCCACATGGGTGCTCCTCATTTGGGCGCCCAACAAAGCACAAGCCCTAGTAGATTTCATTGCTAGGCTGACACCAACAGAGGTAGAGAGCAATGAGGCTTCCACCTCACCCAGCGTGGACCCCTAGACACCCAGACCTTCTCAGGTGGCGCCCAGGTAACCTCCTTAGGTGCCCAGACCACTCCTTAGTCGCCCAGACCTTCTCAAGTGGCGCCCAAACCACTCCTTAGGCGCCCAGACCTTCTCAGGTGGCGCCCAGACCACTCCTTAGGCCCCCAGACCATCTCAAGTGGCGCCCAGACCTTCTCAGATGGCGCCCAGGTCACCTCCTTAGGTGCCCCATACCACTCCCTCTGGCGTTCAGACCTTCTCAGGAGCCCAGGCATCCTCTGACGCCTAGGTCACCTCCTTAGACGCCCAGATTACTCCCTCGAGTGCCCAAACTGGCCTCCAGGCTCCCCATGAGGGATATCAGAGCATTGAGCCATTTTCATGACAATTCAAGAGGAGCCCCCAATCACTAGGAAGAAAAAAAATTAAAGAGGTGCAAAATCAACTAGGTGACGTCTTCAATGTCATGAAGGCGCAAGGACCTGGACTGTGGATTACCTTGTTAGGCGAACTGACAAGCCTTTCAAACCTGACGTGGCGAACTACCCCTCCCTCAGTTCATTGGTGGAAGCCACCAGCAGAAGCCTGTCACCCACTTGTTCAACATCAAGCTGGACCGAGATGAGACCCTACGGAGATATCTCATTCGTTTTAACGAGGAGGTCCTCCAAGTTGAGGAGCCCGATCTAAAAAATATATGAATGTTGAGGACTCAATAGAGGCAGAGAGCAACAAGGTTTCCACCTCGTCTAGCGTGAAGATGATTAATGAGGACGACCAGATGCCTGACGAGGACCTCCAGGCTCCCAGGCCATCATGTCAGGCGCGCCCAGACCTCATCAGGCACCCAGACCATCATGCCAGGCATCCAGACCTGCTCATCAGGTGCCCAAGCCATTATGTCAGGCGCCCAGACCTACTCATCAGGCGCCTAGGCCATCATGCTAGGTGCCCATACCTCATCCTTAGGCACCCAGATCTCCATCCTAGGCTCCCTGACACCTCTCCCAGGCGCCCAGAGCTCCAACTCAGGTGCTCAATCATCTCCTTTAAGCACTCAGATCTCCTCCTCAGGAGCCCAAACAACTCCCTTTGGCATCTAGGCACCCCAACTTGATGCCCAGACTCCCACATTGATCTCCGAATCTTCCTGAAAGCTCTATGTGAACGGCCCCTCGACGAAGTGAATCATCTCATTGGTAGCCACAAACTTCACCTACATTTGCACTGTTTTCAAACAGGCAGCCAAATATCCAGCTTAGCGACTCTCTCGCGGATCGCCAAAAGCTTGACCTCTGCACTGTTCTCAAACAGGCAGCCTACATACCAAAACCTATATATCAAAAGTTTGACCTTTGCACTGTTCTCAAACAGGCAGTCTACTTTTGCACTGTTCTCAAATAGGCATCCTATCTCTGCACTGTTCTCAAACAAGCAGTCTACCTCTGCACAGTTCTCAAATAAGCAGTCTACATCTCTGCACTACTCTTAAGTAGGCAGCCTATCTCTGCACTGTTCTCAAACAGGCAGTCTACCTCTGCACTGTTTTCAAACAAGCAGCCTACATCTTTACACTGCTCTTAAGTAGGCAGCCTATCTCTGCACTGTTCTTAAACAGATAGCCTATTTATGCACTGTTCTCAAACAGGTAGTCTACTTCTGCATTGTTCTCAAACAGACAGTCTACATCTACACTGTTCTCAAACAGGCAGCCCACATAACCAGCTTAGCGGCTCTCCCGCGAGTCGCCAAAAGTTTGGGCTCTACTCTGTTATCAAACAGGCAGCCTATATCTCAAGTTTAAGGACCCTCTCATGGGTCACCGAAAGGTCAGTCTCAAGAGGTGAAACTCACTCAAGAGCAATCCTCAAGCTGTCTTTGCTCTCGTGCAACCAACCTACCTCTCTCCAGGTAATTATGTAAAAATTTTAATGCTTGAAATAACAATATTTTTGACATTTCTAGGCAGGATCTTGAAACTCAGGTCATCTACAACCTCTGGGACTACCATTAGATTGAATGTTAACAATCAGGTCTCATCCATTCGGCACCGCCTGCTCGTTGCCGCTACACTTTTGCACTTAATAACTAGCACAAAGCTTGTCTGCACTTGTCCTCAAACAGCGCCCCACCATCGCGATCAGCAGAATGCCTCTCGAGCAGTGCTTCACCCAAGATGCCTAGCGTAGCACAATACAATGCTCACCCAAGTGGCCTTGCACAGCGGGATGCTCGACCAATTGGTTTGCGCGCACAACAACGCCTAGATAGGTGCCTAGCACCAACGCAGTCTGTTCAGCGCCCAGCACCAAAGGAGCGCCCAAAGCTTTGCTCGCCCACTATGCAACCAATAGAGTGGCGTCCAACTAGCCTCTTTGGGCACCCAGACTCCCTCTGGTGCTCAGCAAGGCGCCCAGCCAGCTCCCAAAGGCGCCCAGCCAGCTCCCACTGGAGCCCAAACCACTCCCTCTGGTGCTCAGGTCTTCTCAGGTGCACAGGCTCTCCCAAGCACCCCAAAAAATACTCAGAAGGATTTATGCTCGGCGTCCATCGACACCACAGCAGGTTCGCCCAGAACAGTGCCTGCTCGCCCAAGGCAGCGCCATGCACGTGCAAAAATGGTCCAGAAACAGGTGTTTTGGCCTCTTGAAATTTGAAAAAAAAAATTCAAGCAAAAATGCAAAGACTTGAGGTGTTCATTGAAGCAAAAATGATATTTTGGAAGGAAAGAGTTATCTAGCGGAGGAAGTCTACACCACCTAGAACTCAAAATTCAAGTAAATGCCCCCTTCTCCAAGTTTCTTAAGACACGGGGCGTTGGGGGGCAAATGATAGGTCAAGCTCAAAAGGCCCCAAACCATACTGAAGCCCAGTTGCAATTAAAGGCTCAAACTTATGAAAATCCAGCAGGCCAAATGAGATCCAAACCCAATCAAGTTCAACAGGGAGCTACTTCAGCTTAGCTACAAGATCCAGAAGAGCACCCAAGACCCCCCACCTTCTCTACCACCTTGAAAGCAGTCAACATTGATCAGGTTTTATGGAGAGCTCCTCAACAGCCACACCCGTTGAGGAGAATCTGCTAATCCCACCAGAATAGCTGAGTAGTTGTCACTTAGTAGCTCCATTCTGTTGGAAACTAACTATAAAATGTAAGCCCCACTAGTACTTGGGGGGCAAGACACTCGACAGAGCCAAAAACTCCTCCTCCTCTCCAATTTGTAACTCTCCGTTCTCATTACTCACTGGAATCAATAAAATACCGGCAACCCTTTGCCATTCCAAAGTGGACGTAGGCCATATTGGTCGAACCACTATAATTTCTGTCTCACTCTCTAATGATTGCTTTTAATTTCTAAATTACTTGATTATTGGTGTGCAAAGTCAATTTTGTGCATCATCAATGTTCAAAGAGCTGCATCAACAGAGAGCAGCTCATCAAGCTCAAGGAGCCATCAGGAGGGGAACATGTAGAGTAATTTAAGAGTCTCTTCCTCTCCACCTTGGAGTCCAAGAGCTGGAGAGCCTTCTCCTCTCCACCTTGGAGTCCAGGAGCTAGAGAACCTCATCCTCTACCACCTTGGAGTAAGAGTCATCCAAGGGTCTCACCCTTGCCACTTGGAGAGAGTCAGTCTTCACTCATCATTTGATCAAGTCCTTTGGAGAACACTATAACTTCCTTGCTCGCTGAGGAGAGGAGAGGTCGTCAAGAAGAGAAAAGGTTGTCAAGAACAGAAGAGGTCGTCAAACTATTTAATATTATTAAATAGTCCCCAATCCGTTATGACCGTCAGACTGGCTATGTAATTACTACGTGGACGACTATAAATTATAAGCTGCCCCAACACTTGGGAGGCATCTCAAAAATCAAGATCATTCTCTCCTCCTCTCTAAAGAGCTTGTAACCTTCTGTGCTCCCTCCGGACCGTAGTTAATAAAATTACCAACGAACTCAGCCATTGAAAGTGGACATAGGTTTTGATTGACAGAACCACTATAAATCTTGTCTTCTTTTTCTCTATCTATTCTACTGCAATTTATACCATTTACTTGACTGTGGTGTACAAATTAATTTATTAAGAACTTAAAAATATGGATGCAACTAAATACTTAAACCAATAATGCCATAAATTCAATGACTACCATCCCAAGTATAGGGATATTGTTCTGCCCATGACAGGTTTCCACGTGCCTTTAATGCTTCATGGGGCTAGCATTGCTCTTCTCTTCTTTTTTCAATGACTTGATTACATCGGACTGTAGAGGAGTATTTATTCAAGCATGTAATTATTTGTGCACTCAAAGTCCAAAAAAATTATACACGCACGCAAATAAAGGCAAGTGGGTGTGGTAACCAGCAGTGTGTGCACTTACACGTTGTTGGCAACTTAAAATCATAACCAAACCACACCTCTGTCTCTCTCTCTCTCTCTCTCTCTCTGCTGTTACATGAACACAACAACATGGAGATCTCATCTGAGTGATTTGCTTTGTGGGTGTGTTTATTGAGTCGAGCCTTTCATTTTCTAGCTCATATGCTTGAGTTTGGAGCGGTTCACTTTTGTACTTTCTAAGAGTTCGAATTGTGACTCAAGCTTAAGTTAACCAAATCACACTTCTCTCTCTCTCTCTCTCTCTCTCTCTCTCTCTCCTGTGATGAGACCTCATCTGAGTGGTCTATTTTGGGTATGAATGGGGTTGTTTATCAAGCTGAACCTTTTAATTTCTAGCTCATATGCTTGGGTTTTGATCAGTTCGCTTTTGTACTTTGTGACTCAAGCTCAAGTTAACCAAAGAAAAAACAAACAAGGAATGATACTGCAATTCAGAATCTCCTGAATTAGAAATGAAGTATCTTATCCGCCAAGTTACTTAATGTGCGACTTCATTAGTTTTTTTAGCACAAGAAAGAGTTATATATTATGTCCTAGATAAATTGAGCTTGAGCCCACCAAGGTAAGTGGTACGTCTCGAGTGGGGAATATTAAACGAGCTTCAACCTGTGTGATCATATTCAATTTATATACTCTAATATTAAGAGCCAAGCTCGAGCGATTCGGTTTGTTCTCGGTTTGTTCAAGAGCCTAAGACAGTGCATAAAGTACAAGCATGTGATGCAGCTATTTTTGGATCACTTGCACTTAATTTTGGAGAGCATGAGCCCAACAGGACATTCATTTCTGAGCTGGGTGGTGCTATTAAGTGCATGGTGGGTGTCTGAAGTAATGGGTATTGGGTCCATGAGATGACTCAAACTATTACACTTTCCTAATGACTTACATAATTACTCAGCATCAAAAAGAAATGTTAATCAAAAGAAAGGTCCAATGACAGGTTGAAGTTGCAATCTATTTTCTTGACCTTTTTCTATGATTAATTATTTTTGATCCCACAATTCAGCACGAAATTAACACGAAGTTACCGGTCATAGTTTATTCATAACAAATCCACGTCGTAGTAAGCCTTACTTTTTTGGTAAATAAGCCTACACCAATGTGCTAATACACCACTATAAATGGGTCGAGCATGAATTGAATGAATTTCTATGAGATATAGATATGATATGAAACGATCCATTCTCAGTCTTCTTTCCTCGTGCCTGTTTTGATTATAACTTCCCAAATATGATCAATGGAACATGCCGGTCAAGGAAAATGATTCATCACATCATTCCATTCAACTCCAAATTACAAACAATAATACTATTGAAACCTAATTTATTAATCTAATCTATCACAACCATTGAATCACATCCAGAACATAGACTAGAAACCCGAGTTCAGGATCAAATTTAACAGTAAAAATCATGTAGAAATCTTCGTAATGTTCTATAGTTTCAAATATGAACTAGTTCATTTCATACATACTACAAAACCCACAACAATTTTTAACATAAACAAAGCTACAAGGAATCTAATTCAATATGTAGATCACACATCTACTTATATCTTCTTCAGCTTCTGTACATAATCTCTCTTGGCTATTAAAAAATAATTTGCAAAAACAATCACTCCAACTATAATATAAGATTGCGTACATCTGAATTTTTTCCTAAACCCGGACGGAAATCTTGTGCACTAAACTGTAATTTAACAAATGTTCAGCTTAAAGTAAAACTGTCTATGACTTACTATATATAGCAAGAAGTGTGACATGTCACATATAGGAGAAGCGAAGCCACGGTGAAGATGAAGGAGAAGTCTTGTTTAGGTTCCAATACTATCGTCGCTTATTGTGCAGTGGGTTTGATCCTGTGGGAACTTTCCGTTTCTCCGACTTGAAATCTCTGGCAACCGGAGCACTTACGGAAGATTGAAAAACTTGTTGGTTTCCGGTGAATTCGCCAGAAAAGTCACTCCGACGAATGGCATGAACCCTTAAAGTGCTGAAGAAGAGGAGAGAGGCAATGAAGAAACAGAGGTGAAAGCGATTCATATCTCAAGAATGAGAATGTGTTGGATAGAGAGAGAGAGAGAGAGAGAGAGAGAGAGAGAGAGAGAGAGAGAGGGAGAGACTAGAAAGGTGGTGGCTCTAGATGGCTCTTATATATGGACATGGTTGGTCCATGTCTTTGAGGGTTAGTGTCTAATGTACTTATATGCCTTACCTTTATGTCTTGGTTATTTTTAGTGCCATGGGACCTCAGTGTGTAGGGTAATGATATTTTTTTTAAAATCTGTTTAATTTTGCATTGACTACTTTTCAAGTTTTGAACTGACTATTATAACTCGAGTTAATTTTAAAGACATGTCTCTTGAAGAACAAGGGTGACAAGCCCATATAGAGTGTGAACTCGAGACATTTTGCTTGCCAGAGGCAAGTTTGACCAACTCAAGAGTTATAGAATAATGTTATTTACATGTAAAAATTTGACTTAATTTATTGACCTAATGATATAGTTTTATTGAAATCGTTGGATTAACACCAAATTTAAATGTTTGATGGGACGTATAGTCAATTCAAATGACATAGTGAATTTGGTTATTAAATCAGGTTAATAAATTAAATCACAATAACATTGTTCTATTATGTTTCATTATCGAATAAAAAGTAATATTTTGATGTAATTTGTGAAAATTCAACTTTGATTGAATTATGCGGATTGAATCGAATTCTTGGATCATATTTTTATTTTCATGAAAATAAAATCACTCGGGTATTTGAATATGATATTTCAAGTTAGGCATGAATGTAAATCAACTAAAATCTAATCCAAATTTGATCTAACAAATAGCCTCATTGGTTACTAAAGAGTCTTATATTTTTGTTTTTTGGATAATAAAAACTCGACTTCGATCATGTATTCCTTAGGTCCGTGATTACAATGTAAAGTTACATATTCCTTAGATTAAAAAATTTGAAATTGAAATTCCTAAAAAAACAATCGTTCAAAATATCAAGTTATAATCTTGTTTATACGCGTTGATACCATCAAATGAGGATGAGGATAAAGACGAGATATTGTGATGAGAAATTTGTGACATTTCGGTCAAAGATGGGATAATTGGCCCAGAAAGACAGTTGAGGGGGGTGGGAGTGGTGATGGTGATGGTGGTGGTAGTGGTGGCGGTTGTGGAGGTCACAATTCAATAGAGACGGTGACGTTAAGCATTGAAAACAAAAGCTATTTACGTGTAGACTTGGAGTTGGAAAATGAAGTGAACGCTTGGCTGGAACTTTGAATTTTTCGAATGACCGAAATTGCCCTTTGACTTTCACACATTAATATAAAATGTTGCCAATATATTTAATCATCATATACATGACGGTGGCAAATGAGGGATATTTTGGCCATTAAAAAAAGTCAAAGTAAGATGCCGACATACTTGATTAATCTAGTTGAAACAAGTAAAAAACATAACATGTTTCATGACACACGTTTCCTCCAATTAATATTTGTATCATATATAATTGGGATACAAACATTTTAATATTATTTTTTCGAGATACCAAGTTTCATTTTTGCACGAAATGCTATGATTAATCCGATTCTTATGATATCAAGTTTACGATATAGTTAATAAGTTTTCAAAATAAACACTTAAAGTTAGTATTACTATATATCATACGCTCAATAAACTTTTTTTCTTATAATCCCTCTCAATAATACATTTGAGAAAATTTTGTACATGAATAATTCTCGTCATTTTTGCTTTTTTGACTCTTTTTTGTGATGAGAAACCTCTCCAAGATAAATTACATTGGATCCACTTATGTAGAGTAAGCTCTCGATACTTACAAACACTTATTTACTATTGTTATGGGTTAAATCTAACATTTTTATCTCTTCCACGAGTATCCTATGTACCTGGTATTTTAGTATTGGAATTTCTCATCCCTTCTTTATGACATTTCTAAGTCAAATTTTCACCAACTATGCTGCAATGACTTTTGGTGATTTCAAAGTTTTGATCCTACTTTGTTTTCGTAATGAGTCACTAATCTCCCCAATTTTCTTACACATTTTGAGGATTTCGGTAGCTTAAGTGGTAACATGGACGAATTGTAAAACTAAACGTCTTAAGTTTTAATCTTGACAATCTTTAAGGGTCATGCCATGAGAAATTTTTCCCTCATGAATACCCTAATGTCGATAAGTTAGCTCGAACACTCCTGACGGTTGAAAAAAAAACATGAGAACCTAGGAAAACTTCTCCACTATATTGTCATCCTAACTTTATTTAATTCAAGCATTCATACCAATTTTTGAATTTTCAAGAGGAATCAGAAACTCCTCAAACAGGATCAAACACAATTATTACCAACTTAGAAGAAAAATATGGTCAAGAAATCTTTATCCTTGACTTTTTTTTTTTTTAAAAAAAAGCAACTCCTGACAAAGAGGCACATTATAAATTATAATTACATTGATGACAAATGATCAACAAAGTGAATGATAACCAAAGTTATGCATTATTCATTCATTATAAACAACATCACAAGAGGTTAAGGGATAACTTTCAAGGTGGTACCACTAGTTAACCTCTCAGTTGTTCACCCGATACTTAGGAATATAAATGGTCCGTTTCATGTTAGGTTCTTGTTGTGTCTATGTCGTGTCACATTAAGAGTCACTCAACTTATTTCTAGGACTTATAATGAAGTCGAAGCACTCGGACTTGACTTGTTTTGAACTCGGTTTGTTTTTCAGCAGGCTGGTAAAATAGTAGTAGTCACAAATACGATTCTCAATCAACAAAGTCAAAATGTAATATGTGTTTATGTAGCTATTGGTTAAAAAACATCTTTTGTGGCTCAGAGTTATTCAAAACTTTTTATTCTTTCTACGAGTAGAACTTATTAGAAAAATTAACCTAAAAGGCTTGGTTTGAGTTTGCAAAACTTGACTTGTTTAAATGTAAAATAATCAAGTTAATCGAGCTTGATTCGAGTTTGGCTCGTTTTGGGCTCGACTCTTTTAGAAAATGAACCAAGTTTGAACAAATTTTTAACCTAATTTTGAAAAATAAGTTCAACAGACTTTGTTTGAGTTCTCAAAGCTCGGCTTGATTATCAGCCATACTTATCTCTAATTTATTTATAATTAAGTTCGTATTATGTCAAATTAACTTATGACTTTATATCAATTGGGTTCAAATAATTAATTTGTTTTCGGTCAAAACTAATTAAAGCTAAACTCACGTTTAATCGATTTCGTGTCGGACTAAAAATTTTTGTGAATAATTGCCAATATTACCGACACATTAGGTCAAGTGATGATTTTATTCATGGTATGACAAAAGTTGGGATGATTATTTTGTAATCCAACTAAAGGAAAGTTCGTCAATTGTGGGCACTAATTGTCTGCCCACTTTTATTCATTCCCTTTTGAAGTCTTAGTTCGTAAGCTCAATCATAATACCACCGACTCTTAAGGACTATTATTGTGAAGCATAGTACTAATGTTATGAATGTCTTGGTTTAATGCCATTAATTGGAGGCCCTAGCCCTTCATCGTGGCCATTCACTATTTCATCCCCCACAATTTGATGACATGTCCTCTCGCTCTCTCTCTCTCTCTCAAGGTGTCATACAGTTGCCCTCTTTCTCGATTAGATATTCTCTATTATCTTTTTCCTTCAATTTTTTCCAATAACAGTGTTGGATGGGTGATACGTGAAAATTTTTAATTGTAATGAACAAGATATTTTCTTATTCATTTTGTTAGTTGTGGTGTGTTAACAATAGTTAAATAAATTTTTGATAAGAAAAAAATTTTATCCATTGAAATTAAAATCTTATACATGTTACTCATCTAACACTGTATTAAAGGGTATTGAAGAAAAGAGACAATGGAGGGGATCTAAATCCGTTCGGGGGTTGTGAAACGAACCAAGTGACTCGGGCTCATTACAGTTTTGGTTCATTCGTATTATTAAACCGACGAAACATTTTGAAAACAGATTACAAGTTTGTCTTCTAATCAAGAGATTGATTGCGTTTTCAAGTTTCATTTGATTTACTCGAGTCTGAGCTCGAATTTGAACTCGTAGCATATCAATAACAATTAAATCGATGAACTTGATAAAACAATTTAAAAATTGAACAAAATTGAATACATTAAAACTCAAAACAGTCGGTTCGATTAATACGCCCACCCCTACAATCATCCACACACTTGCAAAGACATACTTGGGGTATATGATATTAAATCCACTAGCGATTAGGTAGTGTCACGTTGAGACAATGGTACATGATTGGAAAACAATTAGGTTTGAATGACTACCATTTTGAAAGCCCTTTTTTGTGATGAAACCCTTCAGCATCAGAAGTGCAATAGAATATCAAAACATAATTGATTATGATAGCGTTGGGATTTGCCGGCAGCCAATTTATATATTATGACAAATATCTTCAAGTTCTAAGCTACCTTCTGGTATTTTTTTTATTAAATAATTTTTTAAATAAAAAAAATACTTTCACCAAAAAAATAAAAATATCAAAACATAACATATTACATATATATATATATATCCCTAAAATCGAGAATTTTGAAGCAGGTAAAGACCCGCTCCTTGTTTCGATCAAAATGAGTCCCCATGACTCGGGAAATTGGCTTATGCCAACAATGAACTAATCCCGGTTGGTTAGTTTGACTTAGTCATTGCTGTCTGATGATGCACAAATTAGTTTGCACACCACAGTCAAGTAAATAATCTAAAATGCAGTAAAATAGGTAGAAAATGAAAACAAGGTTTATAGTGGTTCTGTCAATCAAGACCTATATCCACTTTCAATGGCTAAGTTCGCCAGTAACTTTATTAACTCCGGAGTGTAGGAAAGGTAGAGAATTACAAGACAGATAGATGAACTTGATTTTTGTGAGATGCCCCCCAAGTGTTGGGGGAGCTTACAATTTATAGTCGTCCATGTAGTAATTGTATAACAAGTCTGACGGTCATAACATATTGGGGGCTATTTAATAGTATTAAATAGCTTGGAGACCTTTCCTCTCCTTGGCGACCTTTCCTCTTCTTGGTGACTTCTCCTCTCCTCAACGGACAAGGAAGTTATGGTGCTCTCTAAAGGACTTGGTCAAATGATGAATGACGATTAACTTTCTTGAAGTGGCGAGGGTGAGGCTCTTGGATGACCCTTACTCCAAGATGGTAGAGGAGGAGGCTCCTGGACTCCAAGGTGGAGAGGAGGAGACTCTCCAGCTCCTGGACTCCAAGGTAGATAGGAGAAGACTCTCCAGCTCCTGGACTCCAAGGTGGAGAGAAGGAGACTCTCTAACTACTAGACTCCAAGGTGGAGAGGAGGAGGCTCTCCAGCTCCTGGACTCCAAGGTGGAGAGGAGGGGGTTCTTGGATGGCATGCTCCCCTTCTAACGTAGCTCCTTAAGCTTGATGAGTTGGTTCATGCTGATGTAGCTCTTTAAACTTGATGAGTTTGATCGGGTTGACCATATTGAGCTGAATTTACTGGACCTCTTGGAGTTGGGCCTCTTGAACTTGTAACATGATTTGGGCCCTTGGGCTTGATCCATCATTTGCCCCCCAATGTCCTATGTCCAATGCAACTTGAAAAAGAGAGCATTCGATTAAGTTTGAATTTTTGGCTGATCGGCACAACTGAAAAAACTTTGAAAGGCCAAAACACCTTTTTCTAAGCCTTTTTTGGACTTTTTACAGTACTACTCATAGCCAAAGGCTGTGTGTCTTGTAAGGCTCGTCGAGAGCTTCGATTTGACATATTATAAGTCTAATTACGAGTAACAGAACAGAAGTTTCGGTCAAAGTAGCGAGGAGGGAGCCGAGCGTACCATTTTGGGCAAGTAGCACTGTTTTGGGCGAGCAGAGTAGCTCCCTGGTCACCTTGGGCGAGCAGGACAGCCCCTTGGGAGAGCAATTTTTTTTTAAAAACTTCGAGAGGCCAAAAAAGATGTTTCTGAGCCGTTTTTGGACTTTTTACAGCATGAATCACTGCCTTTAGGCGGTATGTTTTGTAAGGATCGCTGAGAGCTTCGATTTGACATATTATAAGCCCTATTTGGAACACCTTGGGCGAGCCGGAGCTGCCTTAGGCGAGCTTGAGGTTGCCTTGGCACATTGGTGCTAATTTGAAGAGCATTGACAAGCAGAAGGTTGTTTGGCATGGTGGGGAGGCGACCCAAGTGCTGAGCGTCCAGGCTAAAATGACTGAGGGACCTTTAGGCGAGCTGAGGGAGAACCGAGCAGGTGGGGCATCCCAGACTACCCAAGAGTTGGGTTCCCATGTTGAGGCGCCTAAGTCGAGCGCCGTGGAGGCTCCTTACGTGCTACTTATTGTTGATGGTGGAGCTCTGGGCGGTGTAGGCGCGGGGTAACCTATTAGGGGAGCATGAAGACCTTGGGAATGGCTTGGGCGCCCCTTTGAGCGCTGGCATGGAAAAGTTGGGTGAGCAAGAGACCTTATGTGCCTCTTTGAGTACTGACTTAAGGAGCTTGGGTGAGCCTGGGACTTGGCGAGCTCCCCTAAAATAAGTGGCATTTTAGCGAGGAGGCCTACGTAGAGGGACGTGCAAAGGCCGATCTGGGCGACCAGGCAGTAGTTTTGGGAGGCCAGGCATCTTTGTTGATCTGAGCAATCAAACAGCTGGTTTAGGCGACTAGGCAGCTGGGTACGCTGATTTAATGTAGTCTTTCGGGTTGCAGACGACTTGAATTTTAAGATCCTGCCTAGAGATGGCAAAAATAATGTTATTTCAAATATTAAAATATTTAACATGATTACCTGGAGAAAGAGGCAGACTATTTGCATGAAAGCAGAGACAGATTCTGAGGATTGCTCGTGATAGGCTGCCTGTTTGAGAACAGTTCAGAGGCCAAGCTCATTTGGCGACCCGTGAGAGAGCCGCTAAGCTGAAGATAGACTGTCTGCTTAAGAGTAGTGCAGAGGGCAAGCTTTTTTGGCGACCCATGAGAGAGCCGCTAAGCTGGAGGTAGGCTGCCTGTTTGAGAACAATGCAAAGGTAAATTGTCTGTTTAAGAGCAGAGCGGAGATATGCCAAGCTTTTTTGGCGACCAGCAAGAGAGCCACTAGGTTGGAGATAGGCTGCCTGTTTAAGAACAGTGCAGAGACAGGTTAAGCTCTCAGTGATCTGTGAGATAATTCACCTTGCCTGGACCTTTTGATTTCTTCAGCATGCATATATTTTTGAGCTTTTGCCAGTAGTTCTAGCATGCTCTTCGGTGGGCGCTTCATCACTGAGAAAAGGAAGCTTGATGACCGGAGCCCTCCCAAGAAGGCGGTCATGCTGACCTTTTCATCGGGCTCCTCGACCTGAAGGACCTCCTCGTTAAAACGAGTGAGGTAGCTCATTAAACTCTCATCTGGGTCTTGCTTTATACTGAGCATGTGGGTGGCAGATTTCTGCTGGAGGTGTCCACCAATGAATTGTGCCACGAAGGACCTGCTCAGCTCAGCAAATGTACCAATGGAGGCTGGGGAGAGGTT
>CM042187.1:38557013-38572157 GCA_023539305.1 Ilex asprella
TTGTATACGATTTATAATGACATAAACTCAATGTACATGATTATAAAGACGTGTATTACTTGAGTAAATTATGACACAAACACGTCGCGGCTCATTGCCAATTCTAGATGAGCGTAGCAATTTGGCGGGGCGGGGCGGGGCGGTCTTCCAATCTTCCACTTGTTTTTGAATATAATATTGGGCGTGTTTAGAGTTGATTTTTTCGGTGAAAAATTATAATTTAAAAAGTTTCGCAAAAAAATTCAAGTTAAAAAGTCCCTCTAAACCATTGGAGCTACTATATAAAAAGTTGAAAAAGTTAAAAAAAGTTCGTTTTGAGTGACTTTTTAATTTTTTTGTGTCAAAATAAAAAAATAATTACATGTAGATATAAATTATGCATAATAATTTATAAAATATGAATTTTAAATTTTTTAGTTCATTAATAATATTTTATGAATAAAATAAATTAAAAAAGTATGTGGAACTTACGACAAGACTCTAAATATCTGAAAGAAATGCTCATATAATCAACTTAAATAAGTTATTTTGGGTCTAAAAAATTGTTACATAAACAGTTAAAAATCTCTAGGTTTAAATGAATCTGACTTATTTTACTCTAAAATCTATAAAAGTTACTTATTAAGATAGTTCCAAACAAGCCTAATGTATCTAACTCCACAAGTTGACAGAAAAAAACAAAGTATTACTACTACTATATCATTTGATTCATTTGGTATTATGAACACACAAACTTGAAATTACAATTTGGGCTTGAACACAAAAAATTCAACTCCCCCCCCCCCCAAAAAAAAGAAAAAGAAAAAAAAAACACAGACACACACACACGACTCCCACCCCATGCCACCACCAATAAAAAAAGGACTCGCTTATATTACACTCCATATATCAATCACTATATTACCTGGCTAGTAAGAAGCAATTAAAGGAGAATTGTGATTTGTTCTAACATTTTGGTAATCCAAGTGATTCAACTTGGCAAGAACTCCAACAAGTGGTGCTGTATTATATGTACAGGCCTCTGTCTGCATATAATTCCCCCTTTGATCACTGAAATTGTCTTGGCAATCAGGCCCTCCAACCAATGCCCCAACCACAACATTAGGGTTAGGTCCCATGTTGCTGTACCAGTTATCATACCCTTGGGTGCACCCTATGAACCCTTTGCTCTCTCTATATGACACAATTGAACCCCCTCTATGGTGCACCCTTGTGGGGTAGTTAGGACCATAGCCCACTAGATAGCTCAGGTTCATTGGGTTAGAGCCCAGAGTATAATCAACCTGAGATTTGGCAAAGCTGAGGAGCTCATCTGGGGTTACTATTCCTCCATGGCAGCTGAGCTTCTGGTGAGAATCCCGGAGAAAGTCGGAGTATACTGTGAGGAGGAACGCCGCCGATGAAACATACTGCATGTTGTTCCACTGCCGGACGTATAGTAGGCCTCCCGGAGTTCGGTCCACGTTATTGTTGTTGTTGCTGCCGTTGTTTTTGTTCATACATGAACATATGTAGTACTCTGCTTTTGATTTGTATTGTTGTAGTATGTGATTGTGCTTCTTGTGCTTTTCTTCCATAAGCAACTGCAAAGAAGAGGAAAATTCATGAATACAAAAAGGCTTTTTGACACTTATTTTCCATAACATATAATCCACTTCTAGATTACTTGTTTAGTTGTAGTATTGAATGGTGAATTATAGAATCATTACCAATTCAAACTCTCTAATTTAATTTTATATTACATTTGGTTGCAAAAAATACTCCATATTATATATAATCTTATTTCAAATACTTATTCAAATAATATACTCTATCCGTACTATTGAGCCGATTATAATACCTCGTGGGGAGATGATATTATAGTCAAGTTCAAGTGTATTAAGTTATAAATTTATATTTTACCTGTCAAATAAATAAAAACATTAATAACTAGATAAAATTGATGATTTTTTAGACAATATGTAATTAGTACTCTATTATCTTATTCTTAATTTAGTGTCTTACCGAACACGGAATTACGATATATAGTATTTTTGTCCCATATTTAATCTTGTTATTTGTTTATATTGAATTAGTCTGTATTATTTAATACAATCTATTTTTTTACAATACGATAGAGTATATTCAGGTGTAGAGTTATAAATTTTCAAGTGGGGGGGGAAGGTAACTAAGAGGTGGCAAATGGCATATTGTACGATTCTTAGGGACAATATTGAAAATATACAAAATTAGTGGGGATCAGCCTAATAATTTTCAACAAGTAACACAAAAGGGGTAAAAAGATAATTTTAGAAACTTGTTGGGCCGTGGCCGCGCGATGATACAATCACTATATTTATCCCAATTTTGGACACAGCCGGGCTGAATTGGCAGGGGTGGTTATTGAGGGGGGGCTAGAAGCAGAAAGAGTGAGTCCATACTTTCAAAGTTTTGGGTAGTCTACAAGTAGGTCCGTTAATGGCTCGGATCCTAATTCAAATTTGAATTCGAATTTAATTAGTCGAATATGAATTAATATTTTTTATCGATAATTTGAACTCAAATTCAAATCTAATATACGAATTCGAATTTGAATATACCTATATATGATCTGATTATGACTCGATCCAAATTATTTATATATTTCTATATAAATATTAAAGAAATTAAATAATTATTTTAAAAAATTAGTTAAAATATAGGTATAATTTGTTAAATTTTAGTTAATTAAGTAATTTGAATCGGATCGGATCCCAAATTGTTGATAGATTCGAATATGGACTATAAAAACAAAATCCGTCATATTATTAGATCAAACTTTTGAAATCAAATTTGAATTCGAATCAATTAAAAACCCGATGTATTGACGGACCAATCTACAACTAAAAATTCCAAGAAAAATCTAAGATTGGACAGTCTCTCTCACTGACTGGTAAACCCATGTTAGTTGTTTGGTTGGTAGGCCCTGGGCTCATGTGAACAATGTGTCCTATTTTCTCACTATTTATCAGGAAATAAAATTGGTAATATAAAGAGTAATACTATTTAGACTTAAAAAACTGACATAAATTACTGACATAATGATGTGGCTTCATTGGAACCATTGGATTAACACCAAGTTCCAATGTTTGATGTAGCCCACAACTAATCCAATGGTTACAGTAAATTAGGTCAGCAAATTATGTCAGAATTTTAAGTCCTAATAGCATTGCTCTAATATAAATATTGAATTCACGTTTTTCCCATTAACCATCACTTTTTACTTGCCAAATTAAGCAAATTTAATGTCATAGAGACTCATAAAATATTACCTAGACCATGTATCATTCCGTTCCTGGCGAGTCTTATTTAATGTATGATAGTCCTATTACAGTACTTCTAGTGTATATAGCATTACTCTTTCTATATATAAAAAAAAAACACTCACAAAATAGTCTATATATGTCAGATCGAGATCATTTAAATCTGGGTTAAACCTAAAAAAAAAACAAAGTTTAGCCAACACTACTGCATGAGGAAAGTCCTACGGTAAAGATTTTAGCCATATCATCATCCATGAAACGAGGCCTTGAAGTTGATCCTAGGGATACGATTGAATTCTGACTAAATCATTGTCATCGTGCGATTGTGTTGAACGGAACTTTCACCCTTTGGGAAAATTTCACTCATTTATTACCAATTAGGAAACAAACTACAAATAGCAGATCCCATTTAGAAATTGAAGATATTCCAATCATAAAACCTAAAACTAGGGTATATGGTATTACTTTTCCTTTGGATAAAAATAGATCCAAGATCTATCTACTAGAGCCTAGAGCACATAAATAGGTATTGTTAGCCATACTAACATTTGGGCACCTCATAAAAGCACTGCCACTCAAACCTCATATGCACATGGTTTTGTTCCCCAAGGTGACAATCTATTCTTTTACCTTTCTATTAATGAGATACCTAAACCAAGCCTCACTTCACTATTTCTCTAACTTTATAAAGTGAAAGTGTATCACAAAAGTAAGCAATATTGAATGGAGGAAAAAGCATAAAATCTAAAGATATTTGACACACACAAATTCAACATATTCTATGATTCAACTACGGAACTAGAAAAATTATTTTTCTGTACCCTACTTCATCTTTTGGTCCAATGAAGACATAACACGGTCAATCTTTCTTATTTTGTTATTTCGTTTTTAATTTATTATTGACAACAAACAAATTAAAACAAGATTTACAATTGAGACAAATTTTTTAGTTTGATATTAAAAAATTATTTTTCGGCATCATATTATGAACCTATTTAAAAATGGGGAGAGAGAGAGAGAAATTTGAATTTTTGAAAATGAAGTTGTTGGACACAACAAACCATGGTACCAATGGGGCCATTAGGGGAAGAGAAACGTGGAAAACTTTACCTTTGCAGCAATGATTTGAAGACCAGCATACTTAACATCCCAGCTGAACTCAGTAATAGACCAACCAATGCCACCAAAGCAATGAGCCTTGTTAATTGCATACTTCAAATATTCCTCATTGTCGGTGGCTTTGTATAGCCACAAAGCTGCCCACAACAACTCATCCATGTACCCACTCACTGATGCATAGTAACTCTTCACCACCCCAACACTCTTATCATATTTTCCTCTATACTTATCACCAAACTCAAACAACTGCAACCAAAAAAACAAAAAAAACATTACCCAATAATAGAAAATTAGTATTTTATATTTTTTTCCCAACACACACCCTTTAGACTCGAAACTACAATGAAAACTCCATAACCAATAACCTCGAGAGATAACAGAGACGAATTGTAAATCTAGATGTTCTGAGTTCGAATCTTGACAAATATTTGAATACAGGCCATGAGGATATCTCTCGTGAATACCCTAGTCTTGGCGTGAATGACCTGCTTTTGACCGAACTGGAGAGGGAATTGATCGAGGTGCGCGTAAGCTGACCTAGACACCTCTGACCAATAAACAAAAAAAAAATAATCTAAAACCAACTGTATTAGCTACCAAACTTAACCGATAATCATCTCAAACACACGCCTTAAGACTAACAAATTAACCTAGAACCATCCCAATACATGCTTTTAGACTTGAAATTACAATGCAAACTTTAAAACCAAGTGTATTAACTACCAAACTTAATGAGGACCGAAGTCCTATTCGAATGATTGGAGCCCTTCATAATGGGGTGACATATTTATGGTTTGAATCCCCCTCCCCTCTCTGTAGTGTAAAATATCGTTTCCTATTAAAAAAAAAAAAAAAACTACCAAACTTAATGTTGCACAATCCCACTGGATCTGATATAATAATGCATTGCATTAAAGTAAGATTGATTTTTCACCTGTTGGGCATGGTGCAATAATAGGTGAGCATAATGTGGGTTAGTTTTCTTGAATACAATGGCTGCTGCAGCCATTGCCGCCGCAGTCTCTCCGGCGAGATCCGACCCGGGATTGTTCTCGTCGATCTTGTACGCTTGACGCGACGTAGTCATGTCCTCCGGCCGTTGCCAGCAGTAGTGATCAGTGTCTCCATCACCCACCTTTGACACAGTAAATTCCAATTTTGAATCTTAGTAAATTCAAATTTGATCCAATTTTGAAAAGTTAGCTATATACCTCTGCCCATAACACATTTGGACTAGTGTGAGCTTTGATAAAATAATCAGTTCCCCACTTAATTGCCTCCAAAGCATGCTCCAATTCTCCGGCGCCGGCGATCTCTTCGCCGTATTCAACGACACCCCATGACAGCATTGTCACTGTGAATGCCATTGGTAACCCAAACTTTACATGGTCACCAGCATCATAGTACCCTCCAACCAAGTCTACCTATACAACAAAAATACAATGAACACTAATCAAATACATAATTTTCAACAAAAAACTCAGCAAAATTTCATCAAACATGTGATAACCTGTGAACATTTGAACTCACCCCTTGTTCTAATCCATCGGTGAGGCCGGAATGGTGACGCCAAGTGACTCTTTGGCTGTATGGTAAGCGACCTGACCTCTGTGCTTCGAAGTAAAGGAGACTCTTTGAGAGGGCGTCACCATAATCAAAAGCTTGAGCAGAGGCGACAGTGGTGGAGAGTAAAAGAAAGAGAGAGAAATGGAGTATGAATCTTGGGATTGTTAGAGCATTGGCTCGTGGCTTCTCCATCTCCATTACTCTTCTTCTCCTCCTTCTTCTTCCTCCTCTCCTCCTTCTCCTAAAGAGCTTTTAGGAGAGAAGGGTATAGAAATAGAGAAATCTAGTGTGCTTTAAAGTCTGGATTATTGTGGCCTCTTCGCATGAGAAAGTGAGTGAAAATGGTCAATTTTCCTCTCTAAGCAAGTGTTACTATTGCAACGGTTGTTTGATTTCATCCTCTCTCTTTTTTGTTGTCGGTGTTGCTTTTTTTTTTTTATAGGGCCGTGAATGGGTTGTATCATGTTTTGTATTTTTAATTATATCATTGAGTTGTGTCAAATTTATGCAAAATAGTATGTGATTTATTTATAATTGTATATACTCAAGTTCGTATATAATGTCATGTTATAGTCATATAAGGTTAACGATTAATTTAATGATCACCACTTTATTTTAAATCTTAAGCTCGCGAAGTCGAATCTTGTCCTTTTTCTCTCATATAATAATTCTTGACAAAAAAAAATTATTGTCTTATATACTTCGTGTTTAGCTGATAATTGGGTTTATATTAATCTATTTATTTGACAAAACTAAAAGGTCTATTTATTTATCACCAAAATCTGCTAAAATAAACTTAAGACTCTTTAGCCACATGTTGATTTTATGGCTAAGTTGTGTGTCGTGTTTAACATTAAAAATCTTAATTGTATATATAACATGGTAATGCTCTAATGTGATTTAAATTAAAGTAGAACTCATTATACATAAGTGAATTATCCCTAGTAGGTTAAGAAATTATATCATTAAAATAAATTTAAATATTATTATTGTGAATTTTAACACAGTACCTCTACAGCAGCCTTATCCCGGAATTAATGGCATAACAGGCTTGTATGTCGTCAATGTGTACAGTTGTTTGTAATAAATTAATTAAGAGTATAAAGAAAGTCATGATTCAGCAATTGAATTCAGGTTGAAGCATGGCCTTTTTTGGCCATGCTGCTCAAATCCAATGTCTGTATCACAGAGATTTGGGTTAACACACCTCGTAACAAGTGCAAACTAAAGTAAAAAAAATGATTTAGTATGAATGAGGAGTGCAATGTAGATAGATATCAAAGAAATAATTTTTTAATATCATATATTTTATTTTTTATGAATCAGAATATGATAAGTATAAATGTTTATACCCAAAATAATAAAATTTAAGAATGACACGTA
This sequence comes from Ilex asprella, assembly GCA_023539305.1. Classification (NCBI taxonomy): domain Eukaryota; kingdom Viridiplantae; phylum Streptophyta; class Magnoliopsida; order Aquifoliales; family Aquifoliaceae; genus Ilex; species Ilex asprella. The sequence continues at coordinate 38,564,363 of CM042187.1, forward strand.
GAAGTGATTTGACGGTTTAAAAATATATAAGGAGAGTCAAAGTCGAACAAGAAGATTAAGGAAACAAGACTCTGATGGTGTATTTGGTATATTTTTAGGAAGGGGTTTGGATTGTATTGTCTAACTCTGAATTTGATCCAAAGATAAAATTCAAATATGAGATTCAACATTCATTGCTATCTATATCCATGTTTGGTATGCGCATAGATATATGATTATTATTGTAATATATTTGTATGTAAATAATTATTTTACTCTTTACCCAATTTGTATATATGAGATATATATGATATATAGTGGTATAAATATCATTTGTATATTAAACCCTCAAATCCACAGATGAAACTCACCTCCCCCTTGGGTTTCATGAAACCCAAGAATGAGAGTTTCATGACTGGGTCATAACCGAGCGGGGTTTGAAATCTTATCCCTACTTTACACATACCAAATATAAGTTTAAAAGGGTTTATTCCCTAACCTATGTTCCCAAAGACGTGTATAACAACCCTCGTACCAAACACATCCTAAAAATCTAAAAAAAAGAGAAAATATAACATCATAAGGTGTCAATTAAACACGATTCAGTATACATTCATGATTTGATTAAACTCGAAAGTCACCGACGAGAATCAACTAAAACATGCATCAAAATTTATGATTCGTATAGGTAATGCCCGCTGAAGTGCTATACGTCACTTGGGTAGGATTTCAAATTGACTTTTAAGGGCCACAACTTGATCATTAAAAAATGAGCAATGCTACATATCTCAAATTTATATCCCAAAAGTACATCCCAAATTAATGGGAACCGTTGGATGAGTGGGTCCTACCAACTTTTTTCATTGGGACCCACTCATCCAACGGTTCCCATTGATTTGGGATGCACTTTTGGGATACAAATTTGAGATATGTAGCATTACTCTTAAAAAATATAACTTTTATGACTCGTGAGTTATAACTTAACCTTTTGACGAAATAATTTTTTGGTACAATATGTCTCATTGGTACCGTAATAACTAATTTAAAATTTTGATTTGATGATATGGTTATTATAGTTGTTATTGATTTAATTGTAGGTCCTAATATTTATTGAGATTTATTACCTATTTAATAATAGTAATTCATCAAATCAATTTTTTTAGTGTAATGTTACAAAATTCAAATAAAACCCAAAAAGTTGAAAATCAAATACAAATCATCCATTAGATGAGTGAGTGTTATCAAATTTTTTCAGTAGGGCCCACTCATCTGACACTCAGAATATCTCTAACTCACTCTCTATTTTTTCTCTTTTAACTATTTTAGCTAGCCAAATACAAAAAAATCTCTCTATTCCACTCTCTATTTTCTAGTTAATCCAAATGACTCACAAAAATGTGGTTAGCCATTCGAGCTCTCTAAATTCTCTATCTATTTTTTTTTCTCTTTATCTCTCTATATATATATGTTTTACTTCTTTTAAATTATCAGAAGTTAGTGAAAGTTGAGTATAGTAGTTAGCTAAAATAGAGAACGTGATTGGAGTGAATATTAAAAAATAGATAGTTAAAGTAAAAAATATAATATTTAAATATATTTTGAGTAATTATTTTATTGAGCGTAGATGGAGATGCTCTCATCTAGAGCTAATATATATTTAAAATTTAACTTTTCAGTTTTATTTGAATTATATCACATTTTTCATTTTTTAAAAATCTATTTAGCATTTTTCAATAACTTAACCATAACTCCTCCTCTCTCTCTTTCTCTCTCTCTCTCTCTCCTGGCGTGGAAATTAACAAAGTCATGATTTATCTTGCTTGCACTAATCAATGTGGCCCCATTACACGATTTAGCAAAAAAGGTTGGAATTATAGCAGACAAAATGATGCTACCAGCTATTTTTTTTACTGATCTCGAATCAATTATTCTTCTATCTTGTTTTGATAATTTTTCTGATTAAAAATATCATAGTTTTAAATTTATTTACAAATTTAATCAAACTATCAATGTTTTTATGAAAAAGTGTGTTTTAAAGACACACTTTTTATAAAAATAATGATTATTTAATAAATAATTATAAAAAATTACAGTGTTTTGATAAAACGGTTTCAAAACTTTTTTGTCCTAGTAAAAATCTATCATCATCATCTCCTGCATATTGGAGTGATTTATTATTTATATTATAAAATTGAACTCTTTTCGCATGTGTGATTCAAAAAACGACACCCAAAATAATACTGTAGTGAAAATTATAATTTTTTAGGTTAAGATATAACTTTTTTTTTTTTTATCAACTTATGCCTAAAAGAGGTAAGGATTGATCCGAAAATATAATGATCAATCCAAAACAATTTTTTTTGATCTAAAAAATAATAATAAATAAAAAAAATTATTAGATTAACATACTTGCTTTGTACTAATTTAAGGATGATTTTAAAAAATAAAATTTATATCGCATTCCAATATTTTGAATGTCAAAAGTTTGAAAAATGGGCATGGAGGAGGTCTTTTAGGAGAAATATTCAATATGACGGTAATATTATGTGATAGTAATTGCATAGTATCGACATATAAAACAACACAAAATTCTAAATTAATCAAATGTGCAACTAAATGTGTAACTCAAATAATGCGATAAAAATTAAATATCCAATTAGGTATTGTAGAGTCCCTAAAACCAAAAATACTAAGTGAATGAAAAAAAGTGAGGGTACCACAAAATTTAGTAAACGGTATACATAAAAAAAGTCATGGAGGTTCGAGTCTTGAAATTTATATTGGAACTCGATAGTTGTCTGTTATGCTTAGTTTAATTAAGTTCGTTTATAAGAGAAGTAACGAACGCGGTTAAAAGTCTTATAATCTTACCAATAAAAACATATCGAAATGATATTTGAACCTATTTTTTGCCGTTAGCCATTTTTTAATTGTCAAAATAAATAAATAATAATAAGTGGTACAGAATCAATTGTTTTTTTGGTTACCGCAATCAGACCCATGATTTCATGGATGCGGCTCCTCCATTTGCGGTGAGTGGCTCTCCTTCCAAAAGGAGGACCTGTTCGGCCGCTCAATCAGTTGCCACCTACTAGAGGTGGACCTGCCTTGGTCCCTGGCCGACATTACGGTAAAACCATGTTGTAAAGTTGTGAACAATGACAAGCCATACTCCACAAAAATCTTGTGTAAGAAGAATACTTTTTGTTTTGTTATAAAGTATTTAAGCTTGTACCAATTATTTTCTCGAATTTAGTGTCTGATCATCATAAGTTAAATTGGGTTAGAACATGTTCCTGAAAAGATAAGAGTGACTAACTCTTAAAATGTATGAGATAAGATTGAACTTCAAATATCTGCGTTACTAAAAGTCAGACTCAATCACTGAATTACTAGATTATATAAGAAGCATGTTGAATGATTGTTGTCGTGATAAAAAACTTGTACTAAAATCGAGTTTTAAAAGTATAAAATTAAATTTCAATCGATTCCAGTAGTTTACGGATGGTGACGCGTGTAAGAGTATATTTGGCTTTTATGTTACTCCCACGAATTCAAAAACACTCGATGAGAATGATTTATCTTTATAACACAAAAATGGCTAAAATTGTGCGAGGCTTAAGGGGTGAACTTTGGCCTGTTATAATTACTTGATGAGAATTATACTTGGGAATTTGTTTTTTGATACTTAATTTAAAGACCTAATCAAATATAATATTACTCTTATAATTGATAGAAATTATACGACCAAGATACACTATATTCCAATGCAAACTCCATGATCTCATTAGGAGCCATGTTAGAATCACACGACTTTGCTAAATCTTGGCCGCACAATTCTCATTAAATAATTATGGTAGTTTCAACTTCACTCTCTTTTGTTCGAACCAACTCTAGGGTGTCGAATTGAAAAATAGGCCACGAGTTATAGTCAGGCGGATGTGTGATTGAAACCAAAGCCCAAACATATAAAATCACTTGGACTAAATTCGAACGGTGGTCTACTGAAGACAGGTATGAGATGTAAATTCAGTCATTCTAAATTTGAAACTTGACAATTTCTTGAGACACCAGACCATGAAAAAAATTTTCTTCATGAACTCACTTAGACTTAGCGTGGATAGTCTGTTTTTTGAGCGAACAGATAGGAAATTAATCAAAATGCGCGTAAACTAACATGTATAACCTAATGTTTTTTTTTTTTTGGGGTGGGGTGGGGTGGGGGATGAAGAGGGGGGAATGAGGGTTTGAACCCTTGACTTTAAGAAGACAAAACCTTCACAAGACAAATGCTTTTCTTTCTTTGGAAATTGCCACATATTTACATTAATAAAACAGTGTCTCCTGTTTGAATTACTTAAGCTCATCGATTAGAATAACACAAGAGCAACCCAAATTATTTTGATTCAACGATTTATATCTTTTAACTTTTTAACTACAGTAACTCATTTAAATTTTAACTTTTAACCTTTTAATGTAGGAAACTCATTTAAATTTTAACCTTTCAATTACGATAACTCATTTAAATTTTAACTTTTAATCACAGTAATTTATTTAAAATTTAATTCTTTAATCATATTAACTCAACCCATACATTAAAAAAAAAGTGTTTTACACGGGACACGACTTTTGCAAGGCTCTCCAATCGTTTGTGAATTGGCTTCTAGTTAGAAAGATGGTTCGTTTGTGAATTGGCTTCTAGTTAGAAAGATGGTTCAAAATGCTTCCCATTTTTCTTTCAATTCCCATTATTATGTGATTGGTTTTGGCTATGTTTTTGCCTCCTCAGTGCACCTTAATATATATTTACGTTTTTCAATTCTTTTATCTACCTCACCACGTGCAAGCGAAAAATTGAACACGAGCGAGGCATTAGAATTTATTAGTTACAAAATAACGACACAATAAAGCGTTCCAATTTTGTACACGACCCTTAGACACCTCTCTATTAATTTTCGATTGAATTTGAGTTGAATGTCTTTACCAAACGAGACGTATGCCATCTATCTACAATTACTTTTGTATTTTTAGTAGTTGATTTTAAAAAATTAGCCTCTCTCAACCATCGAAATTCGAAAGGAAATTTCTTTTATGGTATATGACCCCCCCATTTTTTCTCCAAAGTAACCTCTCTTATTAACTACCAAAAAATAAAAAAGGAAATTTCTTTCATTGTATATGACCCTTTTTTTTTCAAAATTAACCTCTCTTATTAACCACCAAAAAAAAAAAAATTTCTTTGAAGGTGTTAGAGCTAGCTAGACAGTTGGCCTACACATGTCTGAAAAATTAATACTTGCTAGTACCAAAATCTATTATTGATGGTAGGTGTACCATCTACATTTACTTGGGGGGATATTTTCAAGCAATGAAAGTTGTCTAATTTATTGCCTCATTATTATTCATTATAAATGTGTTCCTCAAAATTGGGTTGGTGGCACATAGGTCAACCCCAAGGGGCTCTTTGGTAAAAAGGTATAAGGGATTTGATAAGAAGGATTTAGGAAAAATAGTCTAAAGGACCCAAAATCTCATATTTAGATTGAAAATTCAATCTTAGGTTCTCAAATCCAGCCTGTAGCTGACCCGAAAATTACACCCCTGATTATGAGTTTCATCAAACCTAAAGGAGGGGTATGAACCGGATTCAAAAGTAAACCTAGGGGTATGAATTGAATTAATCAAAAGTAAAATAGTCATTTATACGATAAATTGTTGTTAATAATTATGATATATCTGTAAGTCTTATATGTGTATGTGTTGAATATCAAAGATAGGTATGTACCGGATTCAATATTGAATTTCATCTTTGGAAAGAAAGGTTTGTATGTTATTTGTGACGTCCAAGGAACAACTAGCTGACGTATTTACAAATGTGCTTAGTAGTAGAAATTTTCATTCACATGTATGCAAGATAGAGATAAAAGATATCTATACTCCCACTTAAGAGGGGCTGTAAAATGTTAGGTTATTTTAATTATGAGTATTATTGTAATCGTCACTGTATTATGAGTTAATATAAATATGAGTGATGAAAAGAGGGGTAAGGTATTATCATTCTCCTTAACCCTATTTGTTAATCTGTCCCTTCTCTTTCTGCACTCTTACCTCTTTTTCACTCTAAACCATAGGATCTAAGATCTTTAGATTTCAATTGATACATTAATATTTATATGCTAAATCTCCTATTCAACAATGATACTCTCCTACTAAAATTCTAAAATAATTTCATAATCAAACTCTCAAATTACTCACCTACTAAAACTCTCAAACTACTCACCTACTAAAACTCTATTAATAATTTCCTAATCAAACTCAGTACTCAAAATTACTAAAACAATTCTAGTCAAACCGATATAAGATAATTAATATAATAATCTTAAAATAACTAATAAATTCAAATTCTTCAATTTAAGCTTAGTCTTTTTTTTAAAAAAACAACTTTGTTCGAAAAATAAAATAGGTAAACAATCAAAGCAAAATGTATTAGGGAAATATTGTTTTGCAAAATTCCATTAGTCATACGGTAATTTTGCAAAAAAAAAAAAGTAATATTTGTTTACAATAGAGCCATCTTTCAAATATATTGGGGAAATGCTCTTGGAAAAATCATTCAACTTTTTCAACTTATATCAATATTAGTAAAATATATAGCCAACATCCTGCAACAAAAATTAAGAAAACTCGTGGTAAATCCAACAACCTGCAACTGTCCACAAATTGGAATTTCTATTGAACTTTTTTTTGTTTCTGGTGATAAATATGGATAACGTACGCCTAATATTCCAACACAGTAATTTATCTGTGCATGTGTGTGGGGTGGGTGCGTGTCTATTAGTTACTTCTAAAAAATCAGCCAAGTCTTTTAAGCGGTCGAATATCTAGGAATCTTACACTTAATGCAGCTTTGTTCTTCCATAGAATGTCTTTAGTATCTTTTCTTCACCTTGGTCCAGATAAAACTGAGGGCAGAATTGGTGTAGCAGCACGAACAACGTCCTCCTTTTCACAAGCAGTTGCAGTTGTTCTTGATAAATGTTGACCAGCAAAGCTATAATCCAAGTCGCTTTCAACATCAACAGAACCCTCCAAGACCTTAACCACAGTTGACATAGAAGGCCTCCTCGTAAAATCACTTTGTAAGCACCAGGCAGCTAGCCTGATGGTCTCCACAATCTCAGGTCCATGCAACTGCATATCCTCACTGCACTTGTCAACCATATCTGAAAGTTGTCCTCCTCTTGCTTTTCTTTGAAAAAGACTTAATAAATGCTTATCTTCCTCAGGCTGGAATTGATCCAAATTTTTTCGCCCGCACACAATTTCTAAGACCACGACTCCAAAACTGTAGACATCTACTTTCTCTGTGATAATTGAGCCCAACCATTCAGGTACAATATAGCCTAGAGTTCCTCTCAATGTTGTGACAACTTTGCTTTGGTCCTTGTCAATTAATTTCGACAATCCAAAATCAGAAACTTTTGCATTGAAATTTTCATCTAATAGGATGTTTTGAGGTTTGATGTCCAAGTGAAATATCTTCTGTCTACACTCTTCATGGAGATAGGCTAATCCTTTGGCTATGTCTATGATGATCTTCCTTCTTGATTGCCATCCTAGAGCATCCTCTTGGTTTCTGTTGAAAATCCATCTATCCAAAGATCCATTGCACATGTACTCATAAACTAGAAGCCTATATTGTTGGAAAAATGTGTTCCAAAATAGTAAAATCACCTATTGATATTTCTGATATTATGTAACTTAAAGTAAAACAAAACAGTAACAGTGATATACAAAATAATTACACAGGAGAAAC
>CM042187.1:38572257-38623550 GCA_023539305.1 Ilex asprella
CCAGTGGATCCTTTGTACCGTCAAAGGTCTCGACATATGGCATCTTGAATTTCTAAGGGAGTGGGTAGTTCACCACGTCAGGTTTGAAAGGTGTGTCGATTCGACTTACGAGATAATTCACTGTCTGTGGTCCGTGTGCCTTCATGGCTTTGAAGACATCACTCAATTGATTTTGCACCTCCTTAATTTTTTGGTCTCAATGATTGGGAGGAGGACCTCGAGAATTATTACGGACATGACTCCTATGCTCCATGCTTTGGTTCTCACCCTCAGCTTCTTGGAGAAGAGGGTCTCCACCACGGGGAGCAGGAACAAGGGCTGGAGGAGGAGGTCTCTCATGGGGGGCTCCCCTATATTGGGTGCCCAGACGGGGAGCACCTTGGTGAGGAGCTCCTTGATGACCAAGGAGTGGAGCTCCCTTGGCTTGAGGTCCAGTTTGCGCTCCTCCTTGTTGCCTGAGCATCAATTGTAGAATCTGTTGATTTTGGGCCACCAGCTGTTGCAGTGTGTCTAGCATCTGCTGTGCATTTGGGACGAGATTGGCAGGTGGAGGAGCAACCTCCTTCTCTCGTGTCAGATTGTCTTCAGGCTGATTCATGGATCTGGTGGTGATCTAATTGGTTCAGTGAAGAAAGTGTTTTGGGTGAGAATTTTTCGTTCCCACAGACGGCGCCAAGCTGATGATGCACAAATTGGTTTGCACACCACAGTCAAGTAAATAATCTAAAATGCAGTAAAATAGGTAGAAAATGAAGACAGTGTTTATAGTGGCTCGGTCAATCAAGACCTATGTCCACTTTTAATAGCTAAGTTCGCCGGTAACTTTATTAACTCCGGAGTGTAGGAAAGGTAGAGAATTACAAATCAGAAAGATGAACTTAATTTTTGTGAGATGCCCCCAAGTGTTGGGGGAGCTTACAATTTATAGTCGTTCATGTAGTAATTGTATAGCAAGTCTGACGGTCATAACAGATTGGGAGCTATTTAATAGTATTAAATAGCTTGGCGACCTTTCCTCTTCTTGGCGACTTCTCCTCTCCTCAACGGACAAGGAAGTTATGGTGCTCTCCAAAGGACTTGGTCAAATGATGAATGAAGATTAACTTTCTTGAAGCGGCGAGGGTGAGGCTCTTGGATAACCCTTACTTCAAGATGGTAGAGGAGGAGGCTCCTAGACTCCAAGGTGGAGAGGAGGAGGCTCTCCAGCTCCTGGACTCCAAGGTGGAGAGGAGGGGGTTCTTGGATGACCCTGCATGCTCCCCTCCTGACGTAGCTCCTTAAGCTTGATGAGTTGCTCCATGCTGATGTAGCTCATTGAGCTTGATGAGTTTGACCGGGTTGACCATATTGAGCTGAATTTACTAGACCTCTTGGAGTTGGGCCTCTTGGGCTTGTAACATGATTTGGGCTCTTGGGCTTGACCCATCACTGTCTGTTTAGGTTTGATTTGGATTTGTTCCTTTGTTTAAAAAAAAAATCTCAAAATGCCCACTTGCATTCAACTTGTTGTATATTAGTTAGTGATCATTTGGCGAAAAATGCAATGAGATCTAAAAGTAACATATTCACTATAATTTCGTTGTTTCATACAATTCTCTGCTGCAGATTTACCACATATAGCACACTTCGTAAACAATGATATTGATGATAATATAGAGCAAGATTATGACGATAGATATTTATGTTCTCATGGCATCAATATTGACCGACCTAGATTCAAACTAAGTCTGGACTCAGTTTATAAATTGGGACAAAATCGTCAAAAAGTATGTCAGACTTAACTTATGTATTCAGTCTAGTCCAAAACTCAAAGATTTAGGAAGAGTCAATGCACGAGGGAGAGCAATCATCGGGATAGCTATTACTTCAGGATAGTGCACATCCCCAATTATATCTATCCTCTTCGATAAATTAGTAGCTTGACCTTTACGTCACCGCTTCAACTGGGGCTCTGCGCCTATAAATTGTAAACCCCCTCTCTCTACACATGAAGGCAGAAATACACACACCTCTCATTGAGCATACTCTTGCTCTCTCTTTCTTATTAACTTATACTCTCTCATTAATAGAGTTATCTGACTATCATTGCTGCCTTCTGTAGTTAGGTCACCTGGATCCAACTTCCCAATTTTTATATCTTGTTATTAATTGCTCTATATCACACTCGACTGATTTAGTTGTGCATAGTTAACTTTATGCATCCAATGATTTATTTCATGACATCACACTTTTTTCATCTTATGCTCAAGCACATAAAGGCTTATGGGATAATCTCAATAGCATTGGTGACAATTACAATCATTCCTGTTTGGTGGCTGGTGATCTAAATGACTATGCTAGCCAATCAGAGAGGAGAGGCAGAAGCTTGGATCAAGGTAACAGGACCAGAAAATTCAACGATAGAATTATCAGATGCGGTTTAATTGATCTTGGATGTAGCTGACTAAGACTGATGTGGAACAACAAACGGAAAGGAATGGCTAATACAAAAATCAGACTTGATTGAGCCCTGACCAATGCAGAATGGACGCTTCAATTCCCAAAAACAGCAGTCCAAAACCTTCCAAGAGCGTACTTTGACTACTGCCCCTTCTCATCCAAACGAAAAGTATGTCCCCAAGCTCTACTACTCCTAGAATTTTTAGACTTGAGGCTATGTGGTTTACTAAACTTGATTTTAGAAATGTTGTGGTTAATTCTTGGAACCAAGCCAACTAGAAGTTTACTCTGGCTACTAAAATCTTTGAACAGAATGCTAAAGAATGGAACAAAAGTAATTTTGGTAACATCTATAAGAGGAAAAGAAGAATTTTGGCCAGACTTGAAGGCATCTAGAAAGCACAAGATAATTTTTACTCCCATAACCTTGAAAGATTGGAAGAACAGCTTCAAATTGAGTACACCAATATATTCTTGAGCAAGAGGAAACCCTATGGTATCAAAAATCTAAATCTAATTGGATAACTCTTGGAGATAGAAATACCAGATACTTTCATGTGTCCACAGTTGTGAGAAGAAAAAGAAATAGACCCCAATCTTTGAAAAATGACAAGGGAATATGGGTTACAGAGAAAAATGAAATTGAAGAGGTTATCCATAATTTTTATAAGAATCTCTTTGAGATTGAAAACTGCAACTTTATTGACTCTAACTAGTATAGCTATCAAGCAAAACTTGATCAGGTCGAAAAACAAATCCTTGATGCCCAGGTTAGGGATTTTGAAATTAAAAATGTTGTCTTTAATATTAAATCTTTCAAGTCTCCTGGACCTGATGGACTTCAAGCTATCTTTTACCATAGATATTGGGATGTCATTGGGAACTCAGTGTGTCAACAAATTAAACAAATTATAAGTAGAAAAGAGTGCCCAGGGGACATTAATAAAACATGGATCTCGCTTATTCCTAAGGTTGATAATCCCTCATTACCTTCGCAATTTAGACCCATAAGCTTGTGCAATGTGAGTTATAAAATCGTGTCTAAATTGCTGGTTGCAAGACTCAGACCGTTTCTGAATAAACTTATCTCTCCATTCTAGAGCAGTTTTTTTCTTGGGAGACAGACCATTGATAATGTCATTGTCACCCAAGAAATTTTCCACTTATTAAAGAAAAGAAAAGGTAAGAATGGGGGGATGGTAATCAAAATTGATCTTGAAAAAGCTTATGATAGAGTAAGTTGACCCTTTCTCCACCAAACGTTGATTGATTTCAATTTTCTCCAATCTTGGATTGATTTGATTATGAGTTGTGTGACAGGTACTTCCCTCTCTATCTTATGGAATTGTTCCCCTTTGGATCCAATTAAACCTAAAAGAGGACTTAGGCAGGGAGACCCATTGTCACCCTACTTATTCATTTTGTGTATGGAGAAATTAGGGCAGATCATTCATAACAAAGTAGAAAAAGGATTATGGAGAGGCATCAAAGCCTCCAGAAAAGGCCCTGTTTCTTTGTTGATGACATTATCCTCTTCTCTAGGGCCTCTAAAAGAGATTGTGACATGGTTAAATAAGTCTTGAATAATTTTTGCTCTATCACAGGTCAAAAAGTAAGTATGTCCAAGTCTACAGTCTATTTTTCCCCAAATACCAGTAGGAACTGGGCTTTGCACGTAGGGAGAAGAAGTGGCATCACATGCACCAAAGACGTAGGAAAGTATCTAGGTATCCCCATTATCCATAAGAGAGTGAGTAAAGAACACTATAACTCAGTGATTGAAAATATCCAAAAGAAATTGAGTGGATGGAAAAGCAAAAATGTTTCTTTTGTAGGCAGAAACACTTTTGTGCAAGTTGTTATCTCTACAATTCCTAATTACATTATGCAAACCTCTTGGTTACCTCAGTTCATCTGTGAGAAAATTGATAGACTAAATAGAAATTTCTTTTGGGGAGATACAAAGAAGAGGAAAAAGATTCACTTGATAAATTGGGACACTATCTGCTCTCCTAAGGAGATTGGGGGAATAGGGTTGAGAAATTGTAGAGATAACAACTTAGGTGTCTTATCTAAACTGGGTTGGAATTTACATACTGAGAGTAAGTCCCTTTGGGTGGAAGTGGTCAAAGAGAAGTACATGAATCCATCCCTAAAAGATTGTCCACTTAAGTTTAATCCATCCCCAATATGGAGAGCTTTGTTAAAAACCAGTCAAATTGTGAAGGATAATACAAAATGACTCATTGGTAATGGTTCAAAAGTTTCTCTATGGAATGACTGGTGGACAGGTGAAAGTCCACTCCAAAGAAGAATGCAGATACCATCTTCAGTTGATCCAAATAGCACAATGGCCGAGATTATAAGTCCCACAGGTAACTGGAACGTTCAGAAAGCTGGTATGTGCCTTCCCTCTACATTTATCTCTGATCTCTTGCACACACCACTGTCATTGGAAGGCTCCCATCATGACTCACCATCCTGGGGCCTTATAAGTAATGGAAAATTCTCCATTAAATCTGCTTATAATTGGATTTCCAAGGCAGCATCATGACTTAAACTGGAATTGGATGTGGAAGCTAAGGGTTCCACATAAACTTAAGCATTTTTTGTGGCTGGTCCAAAGCGACGGACTCCTTTTTAACTCCCTGAGGTTCACAAGAAACCTCACGAATGATCCTTCTTGCAAAAGATGCAAGGTTCATGATGAAAGTACAATCCATATCCTGAGAGATTGTTCGAAAGTTGATCTGGTTTGGAGATCATTTCTAAATAGGAATGATCTCCAGCAAGATCAATCAATGGATCTCCAAAGTTGGCTCATTAAAAACTATAATGTTAGAAAGGACACTTATTGGAGAGTTGTGAAATGACCTATCCTTTTTGCCTCTCTGATATGAAACATTTGGAAAGATAGGAATCAAGAATGTTTGAGAAATACAATTAACCCCTCCCCCTCCTCCTAGTTTATTGCTAAGAAAGTTTGGAGACTGGCATGGGATTCATGGAATGCCTTCAATGAACCTCATACCCGGGCGATACCTAATCCACCCAAACTCATTGGTTGGTCTTTCCCTCTTGCAGGATGGATGAAAATGAATGTGGATGGTAGCTCTAAAGACACCCCGAATCAACTACAATTGGATGACTGCTAAGGAATGATCAAGGAAGGTGGTAGCTTGGTTTCTACGGGAAGCAAAAGGACTCCAATTGCCTACAAGCTGAAACGTGGGCAATTTATCGAGTTCTCAAGATTATACAAACTCAGAACCTAAGGAAGGTGATCATAGAAATTGGCTCCTTGGATGCCCTCAACCTAATCACTGCTAGGTTGGAGGAACTCCATGCCAAAAAGAATATCATTGCCAATTGCAAGCATATAATGGGATTGACTAACACTCCCATTCTTCACACACTGAGAGAAGGAAACTTCTGTGCTGACAAAATGGCAAGTCTAGGAGGGCTACGCCTACAACAGAATTCTTTTGTGTTTTTTGATGTCCCACTACCTATGTTGGGGTAATATCTTTTGAATGATATGTCATGTATCTCTTTTGTTAGAGGGTTTAAATAACCCTTTTAACTTTTCCTATGTATCCAAAAAAATAATAATAAAGGCTCGACCAATATAAAAAGGAATAGTAGGACTATAGCCAACGTTTCAATGCAAAACAACTGCGATGTGAATTACAAAATTCCAAATATGTAATAGGACTAAATCGAATTCTTCGATGCAAAACAAATGCTATCAAGTACATCATCCACATGCTAAGAAAGACAAAATATATAAGCAACTCCATAGCTAAATTCAACACGCCACACCAAGGCTCATCATAACAACACATCTCATACGTTTTCTTTTAAAAGTATATTACTCTTTGTGGCTTGTATGGTAAATTTCATATCACAATATGATGTAAATACTCAATTATTAAAACAAAATACATAGCAAAAATCAAAATTGTGGTGAACTAACGGAAAGCACTTGAGCAATACAAATATTTGCTATAAAATTCAATTTCTACCACTTTAATTTAGATCGCATATCATAAGTCTTAATAGACCTTACATTACCCACTACATTTAAGGATAATAATAAAATACTCCAGGCCTGTTTGGTTTAATTTTTTAAAACAGTTTTTTGTTCTCAAAATTCTAAAAATATTGAAAAGCTATTTGGTTCTATAATTTTTGAAAAAATAGGGATGTAAAGAATAAAAAATGGAAAACAAGTTGAGCGTGTTTTGGAGACAAAAGAAGGGGAAAATGGAAAACACGGAGAACAAAATGCTTATTAATGAGGTCTCCCTTTTGAACCCCATTAGAACTAAAACAGGTCCTGCTACAAAAGGTTTTTTTTTTTTACCTTTCTCTCTCCACTTCGGCAAAATCAAAATGAAACGAGAGAACACACACACGTCTGACTTAAAGGTCTTCTCCGACGAAAGGATTTTTTTCCAGCAACTTCAAGGAAGCAAATCTGGGTTTTTTACCAAACATATCTGAGTTTTTGCTTTAGATCTCAATTTATTTCCAACATCTTGCTCCAGATCTCGATTTATTTCCGTCGTCCTGCTTCAGTTTGGTATTTTTTTCTAGCATCTTGCATCAAATCTAGATTCCAACACTGAAATTTTCTTCTTTTTTTTTTAATCAAGTCTAATATATTAAAAAAAATTAATAAAACACTCAATCCAAACAAGTTTTACCATTTTATGTTCTGTAAAATTGTTTTTAAAATGTGTATTGTGTTTAGCCTAAACAAGTTTGCCATAAACATTTTCGCCATAAAAATCACGGTCAAACTACAACAAATAAGGACAAAAATGAAATAACAAATGCACAGTGATAACATTTTTTTTTGGTCAGAACAGTGATAACACTAAGTTCACAATAATGAGGACAAAAACCATACAGAGCCAAAAACAGGTAAGGAATATCCTATAAAGGTTTGCTAAATTTCAAACCAAAACATCAATTTGAAATGATCCAAGGTTCAAATGCTAAATCTGGGATGGATCCAAGATGAGTCCACTTTCCATTTTAGCATGTAAAATTCTGTAAAGGTCTTGAACCACTAGCCATCTGATTAAGCCCACCAAGCAACCCTAACATTTATGCCCATTACTCTGAGTTGGTAGAGCTACAACATTTCCACACAAAGAACCAAAAAGAATCATATAATTAATGATTCTATCTAAAACTACTCTAAAACTATTTACAGGTATTGTAACAACTGCCTTGAACCCCTCCTATCCTCTGTTCATTTTTAGCAAAATCACTTGATGCACAAATTGGTATTCGTGTAAGATTAACAGTCAAATATATAAACAGATGCAATTAATAAATAATAATGACAAATTAATGATAAAACAGTAAAGAAGAGCAAACATGCAGATTTATAGTGGTTCGGTACGGGTGACTTACTCCACTCTCGGGAACAACAACGGTGGCTGAATTTCTTTATTGATGAATAAAAGTCATCGGGAGAGTACACTCTAGGAGGATTACAATGTTTTAGAAGAGAGAAACTTGAAGTGTAGAGATATGTAAAGATGTTTTGAGGACTCAAGGTGATGGTCATGCCCCTCCATGCGTAGAGGGCTTACATATTATAGGTTTGGAGAGGCGGTGATGTGAGGGAAAGGACTCTACTCTTTAGGTAAGTATAATCACGGTAGAATTGGATCTTCATGAATGCATATCCCGATATTCTCTACCAAGTGCTTCTACCGCTCCGGACTTTTTGGATCTTGAACCAGGTCAAACTGACAAAGTAGGTCTAGGTCGCTCTTTAGTTGACTTAGGCCTTCTTGATTTATTGGGCCTAACCCAGTTGATTTTGAGTTCATCACTACCTGTCCCTTCCACCCAATTTGATCATAAAAAAACATTGCAATATATCCATGAAAATGATGCTACACCTCGATCACGTATGTGAAAAAGGCAAATTGATCCTATAGTCACATATGATGTTTAAACATGAAAATCCTCCGATCATAAAAGATTTCACACGAAAAAATGCACAAAAATTTGGGGCAAAAAACAAAACCCAATGCAAATCATTACAAAAAATTTGGAAAATGAGTGAATGACAAATGAGTAATCGATATGTGTGTGCACCTGAGAAGCCCAACCTGCAACGCCATTCTGTTTGATTACCTTGAACACACCCAGCAGTTACAAATCCCTTCCCAAGTAAAGTGCGTAACACTCCTCATCATGCAGTTATCATCACATGGACTCAAACACATCAATCACCAAATAAAGTCCAAAATGGTCCAACACAAAGGAATTCATGGTTTGTGCATGAGAGAGGGAATTGAAATAGCATCAACTCTGCCTAATGCAATTGTGTGCATATAGTGTGTATATCCTGAGTGCATTGTGTGCGCGATGTCCTGTGAGTGCTGTGCAGTCTGCGGAGAAAAAGAGAAACAGAGAGACACTGAGAAGGAGACAAGCAGAGAGTTGTGCAGTACCTTGTATGACATAGGCCATCAGATTTAACCTGTCTTTTTGATCCAAGATTGATATGAACCACGAAAAACTTAAAATAAATTTTGAGATTCAAACTTTATTCTACTTTAAGAATATCATATGCTCTAACCAGGAAAAACACACACACACACAAACGAACATTACTTACAAATATACTTTTAAAAAAACAAAAATACCATAAAAGTAGTTAAAAACTATATCAAATTGTATCCCAATATTTACCCAAACTAGATTTTATGAAGCCAGCTTAATTGTATAACTCAATTGTATTTTGAAATTTGTTGGTCGCAATTGATTTGGTATTGTTCTTAGCATCATCACAGTACTTAATTGTATATCAATTTTTTTAATTTATTAATGTTACCTATATAAATTTAAAATATTTATTGACTATATTTCGGTACTAGCGATATTCCGTGACTAAAATTATTGTACGCTGAATTATTGTACTGTGCATGCATTGGAATGTGTGTTTGTATGTGCAGCTGTGTGTTGTGGAATGTGTGTTGGGTTTTTGAAATATGGGAGAGAAAGTGTGTGTTGGGTGTGTAAAATTTAGGGAGAAAAATATACCCCCATAAGTTCAAACACCTATCTGATTCATCAGTAATGTTACGCTAATCAAAATTTTGAACTAAATTAAGAGCCTAAATGACATGACAACATATTATTTGGAGTTTTTATTGAGACATAAATGACATAACACCAAATAAAAAAGCTCAAGTCAGCTGCTATGTTATTTGGGCTCTTAATTTTGTCTCAAAATTTGGTTAGTGTAGCATTATTGTTGATTTATTATATAGATATCCACCCTATTTTTTTTACAATACCAATTAAAATAGAATTATAATCAAATGATTAATAACTTTTAGTCACGCTTCAAAAACGTTATAGATATTTCTTAATAAGTTTTGAACATATTAAAAAAATTTTAAATTTTTTTTAAAAAAAGTTATGGAGTTAGTTTATTATTGTATAGATATTATTGTAAAAGTACATGAAAATAAAGACCAAAATTTATAATTTTAAAATTAATTAAAATAAAAAATTAAATATAAATATATTTATCTAATAAAATTATTTTGGAGATGCTCTAAAGTGTAATTGTGTGTAAATAGAAGACATGTTTTTTTGGTTTTCCTAATGAAGTTGTTATGCAAACTCTTTCCTGAAGCGCATATGTTTGCTTTAGATCATCACAAACCCAAGGGGCGTGCTGGGGTTTTATATAGCAAGTTTGTGGCATTTGAGAAGCGGTATGGGGATAGGGAAGGGATAGAGGGTGCTATTGTTGGGAAGAGGAGGGCTCAATATGAGGATGAGGTTTGGAAGAATCCACTACAGTATGATGCTTGGTTTGATTATATTAGATTGAAAGAGAGTGTGGTGGGGAATAAAGATAGGATTAGAGAGGTTGACGACCACACTCTGATCTATTGCAAATGTTCCTCCAGCTGAGGACAAATTGTATTGGCAGCGCTATATATACTTGCGGATCAATTATTCTTTGTACGAAGAGCTTGTTGCGCAGGACATGGAGCGGGCTAGAGATGTATATCGGAAGTGCCTCAAGCTGATTCCTCATGAGAAATTTTCGTTTGCGACGATTTGGATGATGGCTGCCCAGTTTGAGATATGACAATTAAACGTCGAGGGTGCAAGACTAATCCTTGGCAATGCAATTGGGAAGGCTCCTAAAGATATGATATTTAAGAAGTACATTGAGATAGAGATGCAACTTGGTAACATGGATGGTTGTCGAACTCTGTATGAAAAATATTTGCAGTGGTCTCCAGAAAACTGCTATGCATGGAGCAAGTATGCAGAGTTGGAGAAATCTTTGTCTGAAACTGAGTGAGGCAGAGCTATTTTTGAGCTTGCAACTAACCAACCTGCATTGGACATTCCAGAATTATTGTGGAAGGTGTACATCGAGTTTGAGATGTCTGAGACTGAATTTGAAAGAAGAAGAAGGCTTTATGAAAGGCTTCTGGACCGAACAAAACACTTCAAGGTCCGGATTAGTTACGCCAAGTTTGAGGCATCTGCAATAGAAGAGAACGGCCAGGGTTCAGACTTGCCAGAAGGTCTTGATCAACAGAAGCAACAATGCCTTAAGCTTGCAAGAAGGGTATTTGAGAGAGCTCTTAACCACTTTAAAACATCTACGACGCGTCGACACCTGATCTGAAAGAGGAAAAGGCGATGCTTTTGGAAGAGTGGTTAAACATGGAAATCAGTTTTGGTGACATTGGTGATGCGAATTTGGTATTTAAAAAGAGGCAGCAAGTAGAGGCTGATGGTACTACTGTTCAGTATGACTGTATAGAACATCTCTTCCCTGAGGAAAAAACTCAGACAACGAATCTCAAGGTTTTGGAACGACCACGTTGACATTTACATTATATCAATAAATGTTTTGCATAGTTATACGTACTGATCATCATACAATCAATTGGTTACTGTTACTTGGAAGAAAAAGAAAAGAAAATAAGTTCTTATGCAATGCATTTAAATTTAAAAAAAAAACAAATATGGTGTCAATTTCAAATGGTTGCATTAAACTTATTTTTTTATAAAATGTTATAATTAGTCTTTTTGTTATTTTTTTGTTAGTGTGAATGATGTATTTTAAGTTTTGGCCCTTTTTTGTGTTTATTGAAGGAATTGAATGCTATTCTCAAGGCTGTTAAGAAATATAGGGTTATTTTAATCATTAAGGGTAGAATAGTCTTTTATTTTATTTGTTTAGCTTATATATAGTTTCTTTGTATTTAGGTTAAAACTCTTTTTTTGTATTCAATTCAATTATGCAGTATCAATGAAACTCTAGCCTCATCTTTTCTTATTTCTTGTATTTCTCTTGATTGTTTAACAAATGCGTGTGATGTTATTCTAGAGCAGCAAGGGTACGTTGATAATAAAGAAAAAATGATTCAATTAGTTTGAACTAGATGGCAAAAAAAATCGATTTAATGACTTAAAAGAGTTTTTGCCTTGACTGATTAACAAACTAGTCTCAGAATTGAACTTTTCAACAATTTTTGTAAAAAATAATCTTGGAGCATATTTTTGATAAATTTTCAAATAAATATACGAATTAGAGAGGGTTATAATAATATTTTAAAAAACAAAAGAGGACATTCTTATATTTAGGCCAAATTACAAGGGGTATAACTGTTATTTCTCCTAACAAAAATAAAAACATCTATGGCGGCAATTTTCCGATCCGCTCCGCTTCTCTCACCCGCCTAGACTTCAAAAATGTTCGAATGGGATATGAAACATTGTTTAATCTTCAATGTTCTTCCCACTAATCAAAATCAAAACAAAACGCAATAACTCTGTCAGAATCTGAAATTTTTTCCCAATTCAATCAATTTCTCTCCAACCAAGCACCAGAATTTTTAAGTCAAGGATCAAAACAGTACCAGTCTTCACGTTCTTCATCAACGCCACACCATCTCACATGAAAACAAAAAATCAAGTATACGAGATTCTCGTCATTATGAGATTTAGAGAGAGTTAGTTGTACACAGTCTTATCTTTACAAGCAAAAAAATTAATTCTACGAACCATTTCACATGAAACTTAGAAGAAAATTTTCATATTTTATTCGATCATGTCATCCGTATTCCAATTGGGTTTAAGGTTATTGTTAGAGTTCTGGGCTTTAAGTTCAAATTTTTTGCAATCGAATCAAAGTGTTCTAAAGGCTGCGGTTTGGCTTTAGGCCAGGGCGGAGCTACCCTTGTGCTATGGTGGGCACATGCCCCTTCCCCTCAATTTTTTTTTGTTTCATATTAAGTATGTATTTTTTAAAATAAAATTTAGATATATTTAATTGTGTCTACCATAATATTGTCTTTTAGTGATATTAATTTGAATAAACTCCTATCTAAATGATTGTTAACTTTTTAAACAATATTATTAAAACCTAATTTAAGGACCTAAGACATTGTCATATTAAGTATAATAGTGAGTCTTAATATGTAATAAGTTCTACTATCTATTTAATGATCACAAATTATTGGGTCTCCATCAATTAAATATCGTGTTATGTACAATTAATATAATTGTTAATTTTTAGACATGTCCGAATGTGTTTTGAACATATTGATGTTATTTTATAATTTTTTAAAATTGTAGGGTTATTTTGTTATTGTATAAAAATTTGTGTCGTTATGTAGTAAACTATAGGATCATAAATAAAAAATTGTTACCTCGATTTTATATAGAAAAGAAATATTGTTGATAAAATTAATTTGTAACTCTTTCAAATAATAAAAACATACCATGGTCAATTATAAGTAATAATAATTAGTCGCATTCTCAATAAGAAGTTTTAATTATTATTTTTTTTGTTTGTGAGTATATCGATTTTTAATATTCTATGTTTAAAAAGTATAAAATATAATTTTAATAAATATAAATTTATAAACTGTTATGGTCTATTAAAAAAAAATTAAAACACCCTATTGTGTCCATCCTAAAAAAAAATTTCTAGCTCTGCCCCTCTTTTAAGTTCATACTACGTTTGGCCAGAATCAAACTTGAGCTTCAAAGCCGAAGTGTTAACTGGTTCAATCTCCGATATTCTCAGCTACAACCCACGAATCCCAAACCCAGAGTAGTTGATAAAGATAGAGATTAGACGATTGCGAAACTAGGAAGTCTGTTTGTGAGGAAGGTGGCAGTAACAAAGGCATGATAACAAAACTTGTTTGGTAAAGAAGCTTTGGACATGAGAGATTGATGTATCCACAATATGCCTAAGTTTTTTCTCAGCAGTCCCATTTTGCTGAGGTATGTTAGGGCAAGACTTTCAATGTTATATCCTAGACTTTTCAAAAAATTGCCGCAGAGATTGATTGCAAAACTCATCTCCACCATCACTGCATCGTTTCTTAATTCTAGAGGATACAATATTTTCAACATAGGATTTGAATTTCTGGAAAACTGTTGAGACATCTGACTTATGTACGATCGAAAACAATCATGTGAATCTACTGTTACCAACCATGCATAACACATAGTAATGAAAACTATGAAATGAAGGTGGGTTTAGGTGATGAACCCTAAACATCGCTATGTATAAGCTCAAGAGGACGCAATGACACAGATTTAGAAAGTTTGAAGGAAAGTCTGGACATCTTCCCATAGAGGTAATGTTTAAACATACAAGAATTCACCCGCAACATCTTCTCATAGATGATTTATTTTTTGTAACTTCTCTTTTGCAAGGTATAATTTTATTTTTACGAGTTATATTTTTATCATCGATCATAATATTTTAACATCGATGATAACTTTTAAAGTCGTAACTCAAACCCTTTTCAATTATCTAGGAGGATATCTCTATATTAACACCCTAATTGATATTTCCCTAACTAAAAGGGCTATAACTGATATTTCTTCTAGCAAAAACTAAAAAGTAATGTTATATTAACCAAAATTTAAGATCAAATAAAGAGTTAAAATGGTATGAAAGTTCCTGATTAACTGTCATTCAAGCAAAATCTTTTCGTCTTCTCCCGACATATGGGATATATCAGTAATTATCATGTCTTTTTAAACTCTTTATTTTGTCCTAAATTCTGTTAGGCATAAAAGAGCACTGGCGGCCACTTTCAGTTAGCCTCCTCCCACACGCCCACGCCATGGTCAAATCATTGTTTAATCACCACTAATCAAAACCAAACAAAACCTCTGTTGAAATTTATTGCCAAAATTCAATGATTTCCCTTCAACCAATCACCAGAATTTTCAACTCAAAACCCAGTCAGCTGGTCAGTGGTCCATCTTCGCCTTCTTCATCAACACACCATCGTTTCACATGAAACTTGCAGAAAATTTTCAAATCCTCACTCGAACATGTCATCCCAATTCAAATTGGGTTTTGGGTTATGGTTATGGTTCTGGGTTTTGAGCTCAATTTGTTTTACAGTCCAATCGAAGTGTTCTAAAGGCTGTGATTTGGCTTTTGGCTCATACTATGTTTGGCCAGAATCAAACTTGACCTTCATAGAGGAAGTGTTAGGTGCTTCAATCTCCGATATTCTCAGTTACAACCCACAA
This sequence comes from Ilex asprella, assembly GCA_023539305.1. Lineage (NCBI taxonomy): Eukaryota > Viridiplantae > Streptophyta > Magnoliopsida > Aquifoliales > Aquifoliaceae > Ilex > Ilex asprella. Next base: position 38,587,276 of record CM042187.1, read on the forward strand.
ATCCCAAACCAAGACAGCGTCAAATCCGACATCAGAATTAACATACCCTTTCGCTGCGACTGTATCGCCGGTGAATTCTTGGGACGTGTGTTTACGTACAACGTTCGGTCCGGCGATACCTACGACAGGGTTGCGCAAACGTACTACGCGAACTTGACGACGCCGGAGTGGGTGAGGAGCTTTAACAGTTACGCGCCGGAACGAATTCCAGATACTAATGCCAGACTAAATGTGACAGTGAATTGTTCGTGTGGGAATAGTAGGGTTTCGAAGGATTATGGGTTGTTTGTGACGTACCCTTTGAGGCCTAACGAGAGTTTGAGTTCGATTGCCGCGCAGGAGAATCTCAGTACCGATTTGATACAGAGATATAATACGGATTCGAACTTTAGTGCCGGGAGTGGCTTGGTTTACATCCCAGGCAAAGGTAATCTTTGGTAGTTTAAGGTTTTCTTTATTTTTGATTCATCCGAACGTTTGGATTGGTGATTTTGTCATATTGCAATTGACTTCCATTGTAATTGTGATTTGCCATTCTTTGAACTTGGCACAGATTAATGAAGTTAGTACATTCATTTTCAGATCATTAGAGACTCTTTTATGACAGCTCCCATTTGTGATTTCATATAATTTCTAATTTAGTCCTATTTTTATGCTATTGTAATTGAATGACATTGATCCCTGGGGATGGTGCAATGTGGTGCTCGGAGGATGATGGTGTTTTGGTGGGCAATGTGGGATGTTTTGGGTCGATGTCCTAATAATCTGGTCAATTATGCCGAGTCATTGTGGTTGAGCTTGTTGTTGAAGTGACGAGATAGTGGCAGGTCTCTGTGATCGGTCGAATTATGCAGTTAGGGAGTTTGACTGCATATCATATGAAACCACTTGGTGGAGGATGCCTCACATTGTCATAGATGCATTATTTAATGAGTGTTCTACTGTTCTTATATGTAAGTTATATTTGGTTATTTTGGTCGTGACTCCATTTTGGATGACAAAATTGATTTACAATGTCGTGGAAATCTTCGAGATAATAAAACCCTTGCTGTGTCTAATATCCCATGATGTGATAGTTAGACTTATAAAGACCTATTAGTTGATTCAAGAGGGAGCTCCAATACTCTGGTTGCATTATGGATTGGCTTATTCTTATCTGCTTGCAACTGCTAGAAATTCTCTTATCAATGTTGCCTATTTTTTACTTTTGCAGATAGAAATGGAAGCTATCCGCCCTTGAAAACCAGGTAATGTCTTTTTACTTCAATATGCTTATAAAACCAAACTTTTTGTTATCATATGATCTTTGTGCCTAAAGTATTTTCTTGACATCATTTTCCTGTTATTATTTTTCATTTTGCAGCACAGGTGGTCTTGCCTTCTTCCCATGGTGGTTCAGTGTTAACTTTCTTCATTTTCCATATTTGGACACTTTAGATGATAATTTGGAGCGTTCATACTGCTTAAGCCTATACTTTGCTCTTATCTGAGTAGGATTATCAACTGGGGCCATAGCTGGAGTTTCTGTAGCAGGAATAGCAGGATTGCTGTTATTTGGAGGCTGCTTATATGTTGGATTTTACAGGAATAAGAAGCTACGAAAGACTGTAAAGCTCTCAAGAGAATCTGAAGGTCAACCTCTTCAAGCTGCTCCTGGTAATTCTCAATATTTTCTTTTTGTTTAGAGTTTCAGTCTGTTTCTTTGAATACTTACTTTAGAAATGGGAGCTTAATAAACATTTCTCAATTTGGCACACCTTTGAAACTATATTAACTTCTTGGCTTAAGAAATTGGAATGTAAAATTGATGAACGCCAAATCTTAAGCAAACATTAGTCACAACGCCTTTTTTTGCCAAAATCTTAAGCAAACATTAGCCAAAGATCTCACGTCTATTTTGTAGGTTTTCACCACTTCAGCAGATATTTGATCTATACAGCAGTGTAAAATCTTGTCTCATGGCTTTTGTTGATGCTGGTGTTTTCCCAAACCGGTAAATGTGGCAAACAGGCATGCACTGGAAATAGACTGGGTAATCTGTTGGTTTTTTGGTAACTTGCAGCTGAAAGAAAGCAGTAAAATCATCCCTCAGAAAATATAAAAAGAAATAAAACAGAATAAAATAAAGGGATTCCAAAACAGCTTTCATTGTACCTGGTACGGGGATTAATATCCAATGAAAGCAGAAATACATTTATTGTCAAGTGATGAAGCTGTAATTGCACATATATAAGAGAAAAACAGTGAAAGGGTGGTAGGGAAAGAAGGGATAGGGGATAAGAGAGGAATCTTTAACTATATAAAGGTTTCTGAGGCAGTTAGAGATCTGTGTAAGCAAGGTCGTTAATCCAATATGGTAGATTCGGAAGTGGTATTCGTGATCCATGCATCATAAGAATTGATATTGCAATTTTTTATTTTTTACTTTTTTTCTGTATGGACTATTTATCTGAGATTTTGGAGGGACAGGGATTCCAGATGGATAGTTGGGACTAGGATTGTGATTTTAGTGTAAGCAAAAGTACGCCCTCTGGTTGCTTAATGTTGCAAATGTTTAAGGCTTAAGTGAGTGTCAGGAAGCTTGCTATGTCTTGGATCCACATTGAGCAGCCCTTGAGGAGCGAATAAGGCCTTAAATGAATTTTTTGAGAGTTAGGAAGGTTTGAGAAGGCTTCAGGTGCCTGTAGAGGGGTCAATCACTTGCTTCAGATGGACAAGGAAGAGTTGGGCAAGCTGAAAATGGTATGTAGCTCCAAATTACTCTAGTGCAGATAGTCAATGAGAGCTGAGAATAAATGTTGACATGGTTGAAGAAAATTATGGTCATTTGAGGTTATTTCATTATATAAGAATCACTTTGGCTGCATTTTATATGAGAAATGTTTCCTACTTCAGTAAAAACATTGTAAGTTACTTCCCCAACATGTTAATATGCCACCACTGAGCGTTAGATCAGCTGCGTTCGGTAGGGAGAGCTTTGCCGCCCTTGTGGTCCTACCTGGCTCGAATCCGGATTAGCCGGAGCCTAAAGCGGCTTTCGAATACCGGATGGTCTGACAAAAAAAAAAAACATGTTAATATGTTGTACATCTCTTATGCATTTTGTTTACAATTTACGAAATAACTTGATCAATAAAGCCATTTTGTCAGACTGAGAGAATGTGTCTTTTTGTTTCCTAGATGTATTCAAGCAAGCTTATCATAGATTCCTATTTCTATCTCTTTTGCTTGAAGCAAGCTTATCATATATTCCTAGTTCTCTCTCTCTTTTGCTTGTGAAAAAGACCAAATTGGTAAATATGACTTCACTGATTACTTTTTGCTTCCTTCGGAGTTTAGCTTCTGGAGGTCCTGTGGTCAAAGCTGCAGAATCCCCTGGACTTGCTGGTGCTTCTCCTGGCCTCACTGGCATAACTGTTGACAAATCAGTGGAGTTCTCATATGAAGAGCTTGCAAAGGCTACCAATGACTTCAGCATTGCTAATAAGATTGGTCAAGGTGGCTTTGGCTCTGTTTACTATGCTGAGCTCAGAGGCGAGGTTTGTACATCTGATGTAATCATTTAGCATTAGAAAAGGAAAATTGGGAAACCATTATTTTGATTTAATCTTATTTAAGTGTAGTTTGGAGCTACTGATGAGTATTGTACTGCAAAATCATCGTCAAATGCATCAAAAACAGTCGTGCATGACTCTAAATTGATCACTTTCTTATTCTTGTATTTTTTGGGCATAGGAGGCATGCATATGTTAATCAATGTTTTTGTTATTTTTTTGGAGGCTTTGAGTTTGTGAAAATACGATGTTCAATGGATGTGTATTTGTATGTCTTTTAGCTGGCACTTGAATGGATGTGAATCACTGAAGTAAAATTGTTGTAGTTGGACTCAGATAGTTGGGATAATAGGTTGTGTAACATAGTTGGCACTCCCAAGCTGGTTGTAGGGTGAATGGGAAACTATTCCTATGAATAAATAAAGGGAAAAAAATACACGTAGACAGATACAAATGGATGAATGGAATCATGGATAAGTAAATTGTCGGCTTGTTGTGGGTTATTGCAATGGGGCTTATGCTGTCAACATCCAAATGCATTTCTTAAGGTATCATTCAAGGTGGTGAATTTGGAAGCTTTGCCTTTCTTATTATGAGAAGGTTATTGATGTAGCTCCCTTTGTCAATACAACTGCTTATGAATCAGTATTATTTGGTGATGTCATACTTATTTCTGATGCTAAGTGCCTGTATTATCTTTCTTACTTCTCCCTGGCCTGATTTATGCAGAAAGCTGCAATTAAGAAGATGGATATGCAAGCAACAAGAGAATTTCTAGCTGAATTAAAGGTTTTGACACATGTTCATCACCTGAACCTGGTATATACTATCTTTCCTGGCATTGATTGTCTTTTTTCGTAGAGCCTGTCATCTTTTTTTTTAAAAAAAAAAAAATTCCAAAAGTATATTTCAATTTAATTTCACCTTCCTTATTAGTTTCGAATAGTTGGCATTTCTATTCAAGAAAGTTTCTACTTTCCTCATTTTAAGTGTTGTTGGATGTCTTTGTTTCACTTACAGATCTAGCATAAACATAATTGGTACTGTAGATCCAACCTTAATTTGCGAGGGAGGAGCTATTGTGCCTTCATATACCAAGCTAACTGGGAGTTAGTTTATATGACCTGATCATATGGGCCAGAGAAATATAGTAGATATACTGGACAAAGTAGTTTACATTAGAAGTAAATTCATATTTGTTGCTGAAGGCAATTTTGAGGATCAGCTATTATGTATAAGTTTGATTGAGAAATCATAAGATTACTGGTGATGCTTTCAGCATCTTAACAATTTATTGGCACCTAATGCAGGTGCGCTTGATTGGGTATTGCACTGAGGGCTCTCTTTTCGTGGTCTATGAATACATTGAAAATGGCAACTTAAGTCAACATTTGCATGGGTCAGGTGAGATTACATGCTCAATAATAAGATCCTGATAAAATAATAGTCCATTCAATACGACAGTTAATGAATTTGTTATCTCTTTCTAGGGATGGACCCGCTGCCATGGCCAACTAGAGTGCAAATTGCCCTGGATTCAGCAAGAGGTCTTGAATATATCCATGAGCACACTGTTCCTGCCTATATCCACCGTGATATTAAATCAGCAAATATTCTGATAGATAAAAATTTCCACGGGAAGGTTGTTTCAATGCCCCTATGATTAAAGTCCAATTCATGTGAAGCCTTACTAACAGAAGCATAATAAAATAATTATTTTGCAGGTTGCAGATTTTGGTTTAACAAAGCTCACTGAAGTTGGAAGCACTTCTCTGCCCACACGTCTTGTGGGTACATTTGGATATATGCCACCAGAGTACGATAATTTTTTGCTTTGTTTCATATATATTAAGCAGATATCATAGTTAGCAAATAATAATGAGGATGTGAGCTGCTCCAAGGAACAGATGTCATTTCAAATAATCGCCACTCTAGATTCACTAGTGACATTGTTGGTCAGTAAACCTTAGTCATCCAGAATTAACTACTTATCTATGGTGATTTTCTGGACCTTCAGTGAGTTAGACTTGATAGATTATTTATAATTGGCACCTTGGACTGTTGCCATAAAATAATTTCTGTGAAACCCCCAAGTTAGTTTTTTAAGTCTGGAAATTACGTGTCAGATGCACTAAAAAAGTAATAGTTCTTTCACATTTATAAGATTGGCGTGGCCATGGATTTTCATGAGTGGGGAGGTCTACATAAAGAAGACTGGTCAGTGCAAAACAAGCTAAGTTTAGTTAAGTCGTAAAAATGTATATTTAAGTGAGCACGATAATCTAATTCAGAGATTAAAACCCTTTATTTGAGTTGAATGGAAAACAAATGGTAAGAGATTTAGTACGCTTAAAAGGATTTTAATCCTTGATTGGCAGTTTTGTTTCTATTATAGTTATTTTCATAAATAAATATGCTACATAGAGAGCAGGGAATTCACATATTTTTCACGGCTCACTCTACTCTGCTTTGCTTCGAGGCCATACCTTTTTGTTATCTCAAAAGTTGCTTTGTGGTTGTCATCATTTTAGTCCTTGAACAGTTGTTGCCTCTCCTTTCCTAGTCATACACTGGCCTTTGGTTCACCAATCACGATCATCTTAGACAACGTTCTCTTTTTTTCTTTTTCTTTTTTGTACGTCTTATATTTACTTGATTGTATTTGTCCTTTACAATGGTTCTCTGTTTCCCTACTCTATTTTTGTTCCCTGAAAAATGCAAAATCCTACAGGGGAAAGGGGAATAGTTGTAAGTTTTAACACTTCCATCTTCCTTGAGAGTGAGTTCCCAAGGGAAATGTTGCGATTCCCACTGGTAGAAAGTAAAAATTGGTGTTGATCTTAATAATCTTATATACCTGTAGGAAATTCATCAACTTTGACACTGCTTTTGTGCAGATATGCTCAATATGGCGACGTTTCTCCTAAAATAGATGTCTATGCTTTTGGGGTTGTGCTTTACGAACTAATATCTGCCAAGGAAGCCATTGTCAAGGCAAATGGTTCTGTTGCTGAATCAAAGGGCCTTGTTGCTTTGGTAAGCAATCTTGTATTACGTCTTTTGAATATTAGAGTGGTTATGAGACAGGCCTAAGCTCTCACTATCATGACAATTATAGCTCATGAGAGCTTATTGTAGATGCTCTGTTACCTGTTGTGATCTTGTAGTACATGTGCTGTTGGCTTTTCTTAAATACCTTGCCCCAGTTTTGGAATCCCTAATGAAATTTTACTCACTCCCCCCCCCCCCAAAAAAAAAAGAAGTTAATTCAAATTTGTTCCTGATGAAATAACTGAGTGTAGCCCTAAATTTTTCAGCTGGATTCAATCAGCCTTTGACATCTAGCAGGTTGATGGTGGGCTTTTGGCCATCTTATACAACTAATGTAATCTCTTATATAGTCATTAGCTAATTGTTATTGTGCCTCTGATGTTTGACAGTTTGAGGAAGTTTTTAGTCAGCCGGATGCAGGAAAAGACCTTTGCAAACTGGTTGACCCAAGGCTTGGGGATAGCTACCCCCTCGACTCAGTGCGCAAGGTGCAGTATTTCAGTAACAATGATAGAAAATAGGGTCCTTTTTTTTTTTTTAATAAATTCTCTTTCTTATAAAGGCTTGGTGACCTATTTGGGTGCAGATGGCTCAGCTAGCCAAAGCCTGCACACACGAAAATCCTCAGCTACGGCCAAGCATGAGATCCCTTGTGGTTGCACTGATGACTCTCTCGTCCACTACAGAGGATTGGGATGTTGGCTCCTTCTATGAAAACGAAGCGCTAACGAATCTAATGTCCGGAAGGTAGTTCCAAGAAAGCACCACCATACTCAGGCTTATGCGTCGCGAGTTTTTGCTCGTGAATTTACATCAAGGTTGAGCTGCTGTTACAAGAATCTGAAAACATGTATCACTTGTACAATTGAGTTTTGACTTTCTCCATCCGGGCGGCCCCACTTTAACATCGACGTTGTAATGAATATCTGAATTTAGAGGTTAGTTACCGACATAAAGTTAGCCGGAGTTGTATCATATGAGAACTCATTTTTTGTGTTGTCTAAAGCAAAAATGACATCTCCACAGGAAGTACACGTGACAAATTTTTTTTCTAGATGACACGCGGTTGATGTTAAAAGCATTATCCAACTCCCACTGTCGTTTTCCCAAGATATTTTTGGGTGTTCTAGTACCACTCCAATACACCTACAAAATAAATAAATAAAAAAGGACAAAATCTAGGATCGTCTTTTTGTTAACGTTTTTATTTTTTATTTTTCATAAAAATAAAAAATAAAAAATTTAAACGTTATTAAGCGAAACTTAATTTATCCCATTTTGGTTTGAACCTTTTGCATATGACCCCCATATTGTTTGGAAATAACATATGGGCCCTTTATGGTTTTAACCCAAAGTGCTACCGTTATTAATTCTGTCCAAATTGACAGAAATTGAAACATATGTGCCAAATCCAAGAGTGTGTGGATGAAAAAAATTTATATCCAAATCAAAATTCATTCTAAAAATTTATTATATAAATGAATTAAGTCCAAATTATATTACTACCCCCTGGCACGTGCAAAACACTACAAAATTTCTTCACCCCTCTATATATCTCTCTACATCTTCATTCATTTCTTGTTGGTCCCTACATAGACTACTGTGAACAGAGAGAGAGAGACAGGGAGCACACGATCTAAAACCATGTCGGCGATGATCGCCAAAATGATGAGCACATCATCGGGCACTTCACTACCCTCAACCACCTCACAACCACCACCACCGCAACCAACTTCTCTGCCGGTCCGTACGATTCCCGGCGGCTATGGCTGGCCGTTGCTGGGTCCGATATCGGACCGGCTGGACTATTTCTGGTTCCAAGGTCCGGAAACTTTCTTCAGGAAGAGGATTGAGAAGAACAAGAGCAGAGTGTTCAGGACCAACGTGCCTCCGACGTTTCCGTTTTTTCTCGGAGTAAACCCTAACGTCGTGGCGGTACTCGATGTCAAGTCTTTTGCTCATCTCTTCGACATGGATTTAGTCGAGAAGAAGAATATTCTGATCGGCGATTACATGCCGAGTGTCAAGTTCACCGGCGATGTTCGTGTTTGTGCATATCTTGATACATCGGAGCCTCAACACTCTCAGGTGAATAATTGTCGGAGAAATATTTTTGACAGTTGAATAAATTTATTTGAGATGGTGGGATAAATTTATTGAACTCTATTATATTTTATATTATATTTTAAAAAAAGAGATGAATATATGAAAAAAAGGGCACCTCTATTTAAAGTTAATTTAGTCACCGTATTTACTAGTTTAATCATTTTTTCTTTAGGTTTTACTATTGATCGAGATCCGCTGTTAATTTAATTAAAGATTAATAAATAATGTTAATAATTTAAGTTCAAATAACATTTATCTTATATAAAAGAATATTTTTATTTTGACATAATTTATTCATCTAATCACTCATAATAATTTGTTTCACAGATTAAATAATTATAATAAATTAAATCAATAAATTATATTTTAAAATAAGGTGACTTAATTTATTGGCCGAATCTATCATTCTTATTGGATTCAAAATTAGCCTTAATTTATATTGGGACTCACTTTTAATTCAAAGATTGTAATAAATTAAATTAACATATTAAATTCAAATATATTATTGTGTAAAAGATGGATTCCTTGTGCAAAAGGAGGGTGGATCTAGGTATTTGTGCAATATATTGGGTGTAAATCATAATAATTTTTTGATTTAATTTTGAAACTATATTTTTTACTTAAAATAATTTGGCAATTTCTTAACTAATGGATAAAGATGCTTAATTGTGGGTAAAACTATGACATCATTTGTATTAAAAAAATTTGGTACTAAAATTTGATCAATTTATTATATATTTTATATAAATTATATTCTTTTTTTCGACACTAATTTTAAGGGTTTGTAGAGTAAGTTTTTTCAAAAATTAGTTAGATGGTGAACCTCAAAGAATAAAAAGAATATCATTTGTTTGTTTATTTTTATTTTTATTTTTTTTTAAGTTGTGAGACTTGAGATAACATTTAGGTACATGAATAGTTGTCCCATGAGGACGACCGTAGCTATTGGTGGTCCTTGGATTCACGTGGTCTTGTGGCCAGGACCATATGCAACTCTCTATGTACTATTTAATTAGCATATTTTGTCCTCACCCCTAAAAATATCTTCTTCTTCTTTTTGGAATGTGTCCAAATTGAAGAATTTAAAATTTAAAATTAATTAATTAATTTAATGATGTGATAATTGACTTGGTGTAATAATATTGTTTTAGTTTAAATTTACGGACTGCATTTTCATTAGAATTATGCTATTATGCTGAGGCAATATTTAAATGTGAATTTCAAATCAATAGACTAAACTCTTCAAGTATAATGTTAGAAAATGAATAGTTTAGAGAACAATGTGAAACAAGAAATATAGTTGAGGGGTCTAACTATAATTATCATTGACAGGTCAAGAGCTTTGCACTGGACATCCTAAAACGAAGCTCCACCATATGGGCATCAACAGTAATCGCCAAGCTAGACACCATGTGGGACACCATTGAGTCCGACATCTCCAAGTCCGGTTCATCTACCTATCTCACTCCTTTACAACAGTTCATCTTCAGTTTCCTCACTCGCTGCCTCGTCGGAGCCGACCCATCAAGCTCGCCGGAAATTGCAGAGTCCGGCTACGCCATGCTCAACCGGTGGCTCGCTCTTCAGCTCCTTCCCACTGTCAAAGTCGGCCTTCTTCAACCTCTAGAAGAAATTTTCCTCCACTCTTTCGCATTCCCTTCTTTTCTTGTCCAATTTGATTACAATAAGCTGGTCAAGTTCGTGGAAAAAGAAGGGAAAGAAGTGATAGAGAGAGGTGAGTCCGAGTTCAAACTCAGTTCACAAGATGCCATTCACAACCTCATGTTTATACTTGGTTTCAATGCGTTTGGAGGCTTCTCAGTCTTCTTTCCCAGTCTATTTACTGCAATAGCGAATGATGAAACTGGGATACAAGAAAAGTTGAGGAAAGAAGTGAGAGAAAAATGTGGGTCGTCAGACTCACCTCTGAGTTTCGACTCAGTGAAAGAGATGGAACTCGTTCAGTCATTCGTATACGAAACTCTCCGACTCAACCCGCCTGTTCCTCTTCAATACGGGAGAGCAAGGAGAGATTTCAAACTGAATTCACATGACTCTGTGTACGAGATCAAGAAAGGTGAGTTGCTTTGTGGGTATCAACCATTGGTGATGAGAGACCCAGAGGCGTTTGATGATCCTGAAACGTTTGTGGCTGATAGGTTTACGAAAGAGAAGGGTAAAGAGTTACTGAATTATCTGTTCTGGTCCAATGGGCCACAGACTGGGTCACCCACTGAGTCGAACAAGCAGTGTGTGGCTAAAGACTACGTGACTCTCACTGCGTCTTTGTTTGTGGCTTATATGTTTCAGAGGTATGATTCCATTACTATTGACTCTTCTTCTGGGGCAATCACAGCCGTTCAAAAGGCTAAGTGAGGCAACCGGAATCTATGTATGAATCTCAAACTTACGTATGTATTGAGGATTGTATATTGTGTGACGAACGAGAAGATTGATAACGGACGATAAGGAGGGTCCCACGTTAATGTGGGATTAAATATGATGATTTTTAGTTCATATTTTCTTTTCTCGTAGTTGTTTTTTTGTTCATTCTTCACAAAATGTGAATGGTGTGTGGGTCATGTGCACATGACAGTGTTCTTGAAGCTAAAAAAATTGACTTAAATTTGTTAAGTCATTAAATTATGTTAATTTTTCAAGTGTTAATAATATTACTCATAATATGTTATACTAGTGAAACTCTACGCTACGCCACGCTAGAGAAGGAGGTATCGTACAATCATTTATTATTTTTATGGTAAAGTTATAATTCATAAAGAAGAAGTTATAACTGTTCAAAGGAATCATGATTGATAACAGATACACATAATCGATTATGAACTTCTCTTGTATAATTATAATTTGACCTTTAAAAGTTGAAATTTTCGTATCAATTTTAATCTATCATGATCGATCATGATGGTTGTAACTTAATACTTTTAAAAAATTATAATTTAACTTTAAATAATTAATAATTTCAGTACAGTACATTCTTTGATAGCGTAGCTTTTCTCGTCATAATTTCTTAAAGTTTTTTTTTTTTGAAAAATAAAATTTTTAACCTGGATAAAAAAATGTTGTGATCTTAGATCAAATCAATGACAGATATAATTGTGACACGTAGTGTGAAATCAATTTTTATTCCGCACTCTGTCTCACTAGCTTAGAACAACTATAAATCATGAATACAAAGAGCGGACTGAATAATTTTTCATCCGGCCACAACTCCAAAGCATTTTTCACCTCCACTCACTCTCAGCCACAACTCCAAAACATTACACAACAAAAAACAACTAGGAAAAAAAAAATAAAACACAAAAATTTACGCCGTCCAATTAAGAGAGAGAGAGAGAAAAAAAAAAAGACCGAGACAATAAATTCTGAACCAACCCCTAAAATAAACAAGTTACAATCATTTCTTATCTCAAGAACACCAAAGTCTGGAGATTAGTACAACTTTAATGGAGTATATGCATTGGTATCTCAGAGAGACTTTTCAACACTTACTTGCAAGAACATCATTTCATACAAGAAGTTGAAGAAGATCCTATCTACGGAAGACAACCACAACCCCTGGATTAGAGTGCTCTCATAGAAGAAGATGAACTATCTAAAAATCCTATTTTATTATTTTCAATTTCCTCCATGCTTTCCCCTCCATTGATACTCCCAAGTAGAATATATAAACAGTATATAAAAATGAACAAACCTAACTTGCCCGTATATTTCTATCAATGGTTCAGGCAATCAGATAATGTAACAAGTGAAAATTTACTCTCTGCGAATAAGGATGGTCATTTGATCACAAGCTATAACTCCAAAGTTTCTTACAACTTGAACATTCAACCACAATTCTAAAATGAAAAACAAAAAAAAAAAAAAAAAAACGGAGTGGCAAGTCTATGCTTTTTTGCAAAGATCAGTTGCTTTAAAATGGCCACATAGAAGATGACGACCTATGAACTTTGATCTGATGATTCAATCAAGATGCTCAAGTTCATGTCATGCCCACTTTGAGCTGATACAAGTTTCACAAGGAAGTTGACGGCCACTTGTATATATAAGCCTCAGAAAACCATACCTTATTGAGATAGTTCCATATGAGGCTGCTGGCATTTCATTCAGACTGTACATTTCCCTGGGACTGACTACCAGATTTGGCAGCCCCTTCTTTCCATCCTCTTTGACGAGCTCTTTGCTCCCACATTGCAGTCAGTCTCTTCTGTGCCAATAAAGTCGCTTCAGCCTTTTCCCTTGCTTCTTCACACGTCTCCATTCCTGAATTGCACTTGTCTGCCTCTTTTTGATACTGAGACGTCATCTTCTTCGCCTCAAGCAGTGCCATGTCGGCACGTTTCTGATTTTCTGAAGCTTCAGCTTCTCGTAGCTTTAGTTCCTCAGACAAAAGCTCTGAAAAATTCTTTTCTGTGTCGTCAGTGACTTCTGGATCACGTTTTGCACAATCTGCATGATGGCAACAGAACCAAGAAAACAAGCAAGATTATCAGGGAATCATTTCTTTATTTGCAAAACAATTAGTAGACCTTCAATAGCATCTGAGATCAGTAACAGAATATACTGCCAATAAGATCTACAGTGGAATATATAAGCAGTGGCCCAATGTCAATACATGCGAAGTAAGTGAAACTGGCATTCCAAAGCTTTCTAGAGGGGCATATAAGGAAGTGGAAATAAATAGGAAAACCTTACTCCAGCCACAGTTTATCGGCTGTTAGGTTGGTGAAATTTTCCCTGTAGCTTGACACATCCGGTCCACAAAAATAGAACTAGAATGCAAACTCGAACTACTAGCCTTTCCTCGCCATGGGTTATTATAACAGGTTATTGCACCAAAAAGAAAAGATTACTTGTGAACCACAAACTGAGGAAACATGTAAGACGTTTTATGCTACAATACTAACCTGCCAAAGAAGTGTTGCTCAGCCCTGCAAGAAACATAGAAAACTGTCAAAGTAAGCACATAATTGATGAACAAATCAGTTGGAAAGGAAAGGAAGGATACTATCAAGAATTTGGTTAACTACTGTTCACATGCCAAGACCAAGTATAACAAACCTTGGCTTGCCACATTGAATATGATAAGCCCTATATCGGTCAGATATGTTATTGGGAAAAAAAGGAATAAAACAGGTAATTATTAAGACAATCGTCAAGAAATGGGGAGATGACTTCAGGTTAAAGTGTGTGTCAATCAGATCTCCATGCCATACATACATCGTTATATGTGATATTCAACAATAGATGAGAGCTTACAGATGTAAAATGGTAGGTTCTATTCCAAGCCTGGAACAGAATGACTTTTGGTGGATTCAATGACAACCGAGTTCAGTTTACAATCAGACAACATGAACTTTTGAGTTATGATAGATGATATTACTTAGGTGCCCAAGAAAGGTAAACTTGCACAAAGCACCCTGGAATTTCCAATGCATGCTTTTTTAGTTTTTCGTCTATGCCTAGCCAAGCCAAGCCAAGCTGCCATTGTAAAGGCATTTATGTCAATCATTCATTGAAACAAATCCTTCCCAAGATAAAAGCTTTCCTTTCCTAGGCCTCACTAGCAGATAAAGGTAAAAAAAATTCTTTTTTATGTCTTTTGCACAGATACGCAAAAGAGCAATATCAAAGGTTTGGTCACCAAGTAATACTTCGGCCACCAAAGGCCACACAGTACCAAAAAAGAATTTTTCTTATTTTATGGCATCCACTATATAAATCTGTTTATGTAAGCGTTTTTCATTTCTTTCAAACCTAAAGTTCCAACTAATCGCAATATAGAGAAGAAAAGAAGAAAAAACTTCCTCTATACCCCTTGCCATAACGATTAACTACATATTCATCTTGAAAGATTTACTTTTTCCCCTTGTGGTGGGCACCAAAGTAAGATTGTTGTTAGAGGAACCAAACTGAATTGACATCTCTTTATTCTTAACAAGAATGTCATGTTCATTTCTTACTCCCTTATCCTTCCAGACTTGACAGTAGAATGTACACATCTCCGTTCTTGACATTTTCTTATTATATGAATATTTGTTAATTCAGTGATATTTTCAGTTGTTCTTTCTCCTTTCTTCCATTTCTTAGTTGTTCTATTTCTTCCATTTTTTCCCTAATAACTTCATTAATCAACTGACGACGCGATGATACGGCAGAAGTTTGCTAACTTATATACTCTTGGGTGTGTTCCTTAGGCAAGAGGTTTGACTGCATTTAGAAGAAGTGAAACAAAAACATGGTAGTACTTGTAGGAAGTTAGGATACAATTTGGTAAGGATTGACTTGCAATGATACATGAAAAGTATTCTCCAAAAGTATAATATCAAGAAAAAGGGAGGCACTGGAGAGAAAAAAACCATTGGAATCGTGAACTTTAAAAACTTATAAGTCTGAAAATTAATGACTAATAGAAGTGCCATTGAAACTTCTGCAACATTGTTTGGACTTATGGCAAAGAGCAAGGGATTAAAATTATATCATCTCACAAGTAGGACTGGGGAACATAAAAGAAAAGGGTGCAAGACCAACCTATCTCCACCCCCAACCCTGCAAAACACACGCATGTCCAGAGAAGATCTTGCATCCCCTTGCTTAGAACCAGTTCAACTATAGAAACTACAGTAATGAGTATTTCAATAACTCTATTTATCACCAGATTTCCACTTATTTTTCTCATTTCTCGTTTCAAAACCTTTCATTTTTGACTACTCAGGAGGAATGAAATCATTATATATTTCTTCACTATATAGGAAGATGATGCTCATTAAAGCTAGCCCCAAAGGCAAGATGGAGTGCTAGTGTCTGAAAGCCTTCTACTTTTAATTATTTTTGTTCCAGATAAGACGAAGGAAACTAAGCTTTCCAAATGGTAAAGAAAACAGCACCAATCCCTTCATCACTTCAGGCCATTAAAACAAGAAGTCAATGTAATGCTAAATATCTCGTAATTTAATACATTGTTCCTATGCATCCCCATCACTACTTATATTTGGACGTGAACAAAAATTGGCTAGTCAATCATCGCCTCAATATGTACAGGACTCTTCCAGCCTGAAAGAGTTTCCAGATGTGATATAGTCCCAACAAATGCTTCAATTGGGTGTCAAACAAATTGGAAAGAAAGGCAAGATAAGGAAGCACCAAAGGAAGTATTCGCAGAAAGTAGTTGTCTGTACATCAAAACATGACACAGCTGGAAATGCACATTTTTGGCCTAGGCATTTAGTTAAACAAATGGTGACATTCTGGCATGCATTTCTATAAACATTGATGCTTCAATTAGAGTCACAAAGCAAGAAAAAGCAAACACAATAATATTCAAAAGCAGTAGCAAATGAAAAAAGCTACTTAATACGGAAATAACCATTATATCGATCACTCTCCCTAATGGAAAGTAACAATGACTAAACATTAGTTTTCATCAATAGATCTTGAGGTCCCTCACACCAAATCCACATTTTTTTTTCTGGGTACAAAAATCCACGGATCAATTGAAGAAAGCAATGTGATTCCCACTCTGTGCGTGTGTGTGTGTGTAATTAGTAACTGAAGCTCTGTGCAAAAAAAAAAAAAGAGAGAGATCCACCGACACATATATTTTTCAGATCTACATGAATTACTATTCCCAATGAATCAGGACGTGGGTATAGAATATATAGATTGCAAAGTGCTTCAATATTGAAATCATGAACTACAATTAGTAAATCAGAACAAGTTAAATGCTTAGATTTCATACCCAGATGTTTCAAATGTTAAGGTAAGACCAAATAGCATACTAAATCGAAGAGATCTGGGCAGATCTGGAGAGAAATACCTTGGGGAATGGTTAGCAAAGGCTGAGAAGAACAATCACAGGAGCAAGGTGGGCAAGAAGCAGAGGAAGAAGAGTGGCTCACCGCGGCCAAGCCTTCCGTTAAATGCCAGTACAAAGGTGGACCCAATATGTATCCGGCCAAGCACAGTGCCATCAAACCCAATCCTGCCTTTAACACTCTCGGACTACATGATCCAGGCTGATCCAATGCCATCTCTCTCTCTCTCACTATATCTGTATCGAAGATTTAGTTAGACAGGTAGGAGCAAAAAGACCAGAGTCAGAAGGGGAAAGCTAATGATGGAGAAGTACGTACGAGTGACAAATATAAGGGTGTTCACTCACATTCCTACGTGATATTTTGCGGAAGAATTTTTTCTTGGCCTATCCTACTCGACAATTTTAGTATTTCTACCCGCCTTCTTACCCGATTAATCGGGTAGAAAGTCGAGTAGGAAGGCGGATAAATATTTTTGTAACTATTAATTTTTGAATCATTTTAACAATTTAATTAAATAACATCTACAAATTTAACAACACAATAAATCAATAACATTAAAATAAAAAATAATTATAACAACAATTATAATAAAACATAAGAAAGTATGAGCATCAATCCACCATAATTGTTCCACAAATATAATAACAATTAATTTAAGTTTAAAAAATATGAAATACAAAATTAATGCTGGTAGGGTAGGGTAGGAATGCGGAAATAAATGGTTATTCCGCATTCCTACCCGATTTAATCGGAAGAACAAAAACTCTTCCGCATTCCTATCCGATTTTTGCGGCTAGCCGATTTTTAGGGTAGGGTAGGGTCGGATAGGGTAGGAACTTGCGGCCGGTCGAAAATTTGAACACCCCTAGACAAATATACAAAAATTGAGACCGTTTCTGCATTTACTGTCTCTATCTCTATCGGTACCAACTTTTATTAGTCGTTGCATGGTGGGAAATTTGAGCTGTGATCTGCTACACACATACATTGTATGGTTAGGTTATTGTGCACATTCCTTATTTTCGTTTCAGAATATATACATAATCTCTTTATGTTATTGAATTATACTATAGCCGTTACAAATTCCGTTTTTGTGATTATATGCACGCAACTCAAGAGTGGGGATGGAAAATTTTAGGTTAAAATAGGTTTTACACGTGTCAGATTAAATGGTTACGTGTCGAGTTAAACGGGTGACAGATGAAAAATATGTAAATTCATATACGACCTGCTTAATAAACGGGTGAAAAATCTCAATATTAACACAAATCATTTAATAAACGAATAACATGACATAACTTGTTTAACTCGTTTAATTTTAATTTATTATTATATTTTTTGTGACTATCACTAAATTAAAAAAAAATTATGTAGTTATCACTAAAAATAATATGTATATATATTTTGGTTGTCATAAAAAAATTTGCCTAATTTTTTAAAATAATTATTAATTTATTATTATATTAATTTTATTTAAACGGGTAATAAACAGATTAACATGACTCACCCGAACATGATTCGTTTATTAAACGTGTTAGACGGGTCAATCTGTTTACAACCCAAATTCGTTAAAGTCTCATTCAAATTCGTTTAAATCGTGTCGATTAGTCATGTTGTATCGAATTTTAACAGGTCAAAGTCCACCTTTAATATAAAAATGACGAAGATGCCTTTAAAATTTTAAAAAACACCCTTAACTTTTATTCATTATCTCTCTCTCCCCCTCTCTGCGTGTGTGCCTTTATCTCTTTGCCCCTCTTTATGTACAAACTTATGGAACTGCAAAATGGGTGGTAGTTGTGGTTGTGGTCGCTGTGGTGTTTCAGTGATTGAAGTAAAGAAGAATAGATGATATTAAGGGTAAAAATATATTTTTAAGACTGTTGTCAACATTGTTAGCAATTCATTTTAGCCTAATAACATAAGAGAGTTACGATAAGGGAGTGATGTGTATAATAACAAAACAACAAGGGGTTAAAAGAATTTCGCACTAAAATATAACACGCCTCTAATACTCGACTTTATTACTGGACACCACAATTTTCGATTCGAATCCACTTCAATTTTCGATTCTTGAGGAATAAATTTTTCATGATCTGACCTCAAAAGGTCACCAAAATTCAAACTTATAACGCCTAAATTTACGACTCTTCCCATCAAAACTTTGTCATTTCTATCACAATGGCCACATACTAGAGAAATTAAAAATTGCTTCGCTACTTTAGACAACCAATGAAGTCAATATTTCAAGAGTACAATGTCTAATTTTATGACCAAAGTCTCAAAGCCATTTAGGTTCATTTGCAGAAATGAAGGAAGACAAGTGCGAGAGCCCCTGACTTACAGATAACAGATGATGGAATCCCATACTTTCCTCTCCCAAACAATCCTCTAAAAAATGACCAAAAGCATAACACCACCCACACACTGCATATGACCTCCCCTATCCCAAACCCATTTTCACCATGAGTCACTGGTCGGAACCCGAGCAGTCCGATGACCAACGCCGCCAAGTTCACCAGCAAAATGGCAATGCCGGGCACAAAAATTGGGGACTCATCAAATGTGAACCTTCCAGCCTCATCATTAGTGTCATCGGTGGTAGTTGTTTGATCTTTCTTTGTAACTTCAAAGGTAGTCTTGGATAATCCTAGGAACTTGAATGTAACGTCAAGAAATCCGAAAAACCATGCTGTCATGGTTATGACTCTCGACATTCTGTGGTTGTTCCACCATGCACGGGTTGACAAATTTGTTCGTAGGTACTCTGATAGAGTATATAAGTTGAAGATCACAAAGATGGTAACAGGTATGAGTATTGCCTTTTCGTAGACCTGCATGTATGAATGTTAAGAAGTAATAGAAAGAGTGAATCAGATAATGTTATGGTTATTTTGGCCCTGACCATCTACCATGTTCATGTGATTGACACAATTACCATCATTTAACAATCAAATAAGAAAAAAATAATAATCAATAATAACCATTTATTGTTTGTCTCGTTTAACAATGTTTAATTCGTATCGTGGTAGATTCAGATAGTGCGAACGCCTTATCCAAGAAGTTGCCCTTCTGAAGCTAACTTGTCACACCCCTAATTCTATGAAAACAACACAAAATAGGCACTTTGTTATACTAGTTGGTACACACGTGCGTTGCACGTGCACAATTTTAAAAATTATATGACCCGTATGTTTATTTGATCGAGACTGAATTTCTATTAAAACATTTACTTGTATAATATAATACAATTTTTAAATGATAACAAGTAATTATCTACAAAACTATGTTCACTATGATTAAGTATTGAGTTCTATATGTATGTGTAGGTGTTTAACGACTTGCTGTGATTATCATAATGTAGATACTCATATTAAGACCAAGCCCCTATCTATTAATATCTATATCTATATCTGTATCTATACTACATACAAAAGTGTGTAAAGATGAAATTTTTTTATTTTCCTATTTTATCTCTAATTCAAATTTTAAATCCAATTTTGTCCTTGAATTCAAAAAGCATACAAAGAGTTTAGACCTTACATATTCTCACAATTGAAACTTAAGAGTGAAAAATCCAATGATGTCATTCCTGAATAGATTTATCTCCTTGTGTAGATATAAACAAATTAAAATTTAGTCCAATAGTCACCAAAATTTATTCAGAATAAATAACAACCAATAACTAGTAACTCAAAGGTTCCCATAAGTGTGTCAATTGTATATAATTTAATAATGTTATTAACTACCAAAAAAAAAAAAATAGACAGTAGCTATTTTGTTGTGAGTATTTTGGTCAAACAATTTTTTTTTCACTTTTCTTGACATTTAAAAGTAGTATATATATAGATTTTAGAGTAGTACAATATAGTATAGATAACATGTAACAAAGTAAAGGAAAGCCAAAATGAAAGACAGTGAAGATGATCAAGGTAGAGATGTTTTTTTAATCAGCTGAGAGATTTATTTATTGTAGGAGACAATGAATTATAAACATTTTAGAGGTAATTAACAAAATTAAATAAAATTAGTTTCATACCAAAGGAAGACCAAAAGATAATGAGGATATGATTGACTTTATATCAATAGTTAAGGTTAAAAGTGAAATATAAATGTTTTCAAAGTATCCCCACTTTTTTTAAATAGTATAGATATAGATATAGATTTAGATAATACCAATTAAATAAATTCATTATAATATTTGATGGTAACCATACAAATAAATTATAATATTCAAGTTAATTAATCATGTTATTCCCAGATTCGAGTGTTTTTGAGTTCGAGTCCTGTAATGGTTTGTACAAAAAATAGAACTATCAACAACATGAGCACGTAAAATAATACAATTTGGAGTAATATTATTGAAATTTAATTTATTGATTTAATGATGTGGTTTTATTGTAAATATTAAATTAGCAAGACATTTTAACATTTGATAGGATCCACATTTAATCTCAAAGTTATAATAAATTAATTTAGTAAATTAAGTCTCAATAACGTTACTCTAGAACTCGAGAGTTACGATTTGTTCGTACCTTGGGCAAGAAGTGTGAGTTGGAGATAATACAATAAGCCGGCAAAGCAGCGTAACAAAGCTCAGGAATAGATCGTAAAGCCCATATGAGAATCCATATGTAGGCCAGACACTGCCTGAGCTGGAGCTCACCTTTGAATGTAGCAATTATCGGGCTTTTTGGGCCTAATAGAATATCAAGAAGCCCAGTTGACCACCTCTTCTGTTGGATCAATGAGGCTGGCCCACTAGAGGGTACACTCCCAAGAAAAGCAGTTGGATTGGGTGTTAAATAGACGGATCTCCAATCCCTCCTATGGATAGTAAGCCCAGTTAGCATGTCTTCTGCTGCAGATCCATACATCCAACCAACCTGAAAGGTGCCCAAAGCCATCGTGGTTTATAGATAAACTAGCAATAAATCCCGTGTCTAAACACACTCTATAATATTAAAAATCGAATATTGATCATATAATATTTATATTTTTAATAATAATTTATTTTTTAATTACAGAATTTAAAATTAAAGTAAATATATGAAAAATAAGAGAGAAAATAGATAAATGTATGTACATTGTAATATATCACACATATATTAAATGTATAAATAAGTCGATATTTATCTTAGGCACGGGTCTAAACTTGAGTTTAAACTTAGACACAAGCTCAACCTTGGATAATTTAAGCATTTGAACCAACCAAAAATTAATGAGTTGAGGCTGAAGCTCGTTACAATTGCAAACGAATGAGCCAAGCTAGAACAGTTTAACACACGTCTTGATTGTTTCATTAGCATCTCTTGTCATGTAGGAGGAGGAAAAATATAATGTCTCTCACCTTTTCACCCCAGCTGGAGCCATATTCATATCCACTGCCTGCAACTTGATATGCTGCATCAGTAGAACTTGATAAACCAGCTGCTCTCTCTGTCTTTATGTTTGATCCACATATAATCTGAGCTGCTGATTTGGAGAACTCCATTGACTTTCCAAATCTTTTCTGCAACTTCTCATCAGTTAATTCCCCTGAAAATCCCAAAAAAAAAAAAACAGAGTAATTTTACTGTTTTCTTCACTTAACTGTGGACAGAAAAATTCATGTTTTGCAAGAAAAAAAGAAGAAAGTACTTAGAGAAAAGTGAAAGTTTTACACAGCTAAAGTTGATTCACTTACCGCTAGCTACTTTATCATTGGGAGATAAACCATATATAACTTTTCTTCTGTGAAAACATCCTGTTCCTCCATAGAATGGCCCTTGAATCCCCGTGATTCCATGCACCATATACTGAGTCAGACATATCAAGAAAGTTTGGGTCAATTTGTGATTTAAGTGTATGTTTCGTGCATTAGTGATATTTTCTCATAAAAAACATTGGTAAAAAAGACAGGATTAAGTAAACGGGAATAAATTCTTCATAGGCAAGCTTGTAAATCAAATGTTTACGGGTAACCAATCAAAATTTGACAACTATACTAACTTATTAGGAATCCTCAACATTTGTTCGTGTGTTTGTGTAAGTAAACTTTACAAATTTACATCGAGTCTCGTGTACTTAGTTTTTTGTTTTTGTCAGTTTCATCCTCTAACTTTTTTGTGAGTTCTAATTCAGTCCAACCAATGATCAAACGTTAAAAAAAAAATGTGACGAAAAATCAAACATTGTCATTGATTTAATTATGACTCCTAATATTTATTGAGACATACAACTAATTCAATGATTGTGATTGATTAGTTCAATATTTTAAGTTCAAATAGCATCATCATTGTTGGAATGCATCACGTGATATGCACATGCATTCCTTTTTTTTTGTTAAATATTAATAAAAAAAATTATAAAAACACTTTGAGAAACAAAGTGGGTGTCAGAGTGAAAGAAAGCTTAAGGGTAGAAAGTGTAAAATTTTATGCATGATTTTTGTAAAAATATTTAGGGTTAATAGTATTTTTTATCTCTAAAATATATTTGTTTTATCAGTTTGATACTCATTGTATTAGTTTTATTAATTTGGTCCATAATCAGACAATTCATTAAAATTTTTTACGGAAGTAACTACGTGTGATTCTTTCAGATAATATCACATCCCAAACACGTGATCATTCTGACAAAAATTTAATGTCCAGTCAATGCATGGACCATTTAAACACAATTTGAATACTTTAGGGATTAAATTGATAAAATTAGTACTTTAGGGACCAAACTGATAAAACGTGCATACATTAGGAACTAAAAATGCAATTAACGCAAAAAAATTTACTAGTAACACTATTTGAACTAAATTTATTAACCTAATTTGCAGATCTAATTACTCACAATCATTGAATTGGCAAGTCTCAATATTAGTTGAGACTCGCTACCAATTCAGTAGTTATGATGAATTAGATGGACAAATTATGTTAGCAATTAACTCTGAATCGTGTTTTTGAAATTTTACGTACTTCTTGCAAAACCACCAGCTGATTTCCAAATGGGTCATCCTTGAGTCCATCATGGAAGTGTTGTGGAGATTGAACAAAGGCACAGTCTCTTTCATCCTTGAAACCAAGCAGCAGACACATTGCATGAAGAACAATTTGTGGATTGTTGGCGTACATATCACAATCTACGTTCAGCATGAATGGAGCATTTGTCATCACTCCTGATACTCTGGTCTGTTTCATAACTCAATTTGGGTCAGGTTACCATACAAATAAATTAAATTTACGCGGCAATTGGGTTTAGAAATTGGGATTAATCTAAAAAATTATCGATTCAATTGAGTCATAATTGGACATGATTGAATCGTAAGTTAACCCGATTGAATTATAACTTACCTTATCATATTGGTAACTTAGTAGGAATGATTGCAGAAGTGTTTATATAATTAAAAAAAAAATCACTTAGTATGAAGGGGTTTTCGCACTTTCAATCTTGAACCAAAAGGGATTTTAAGTTTTTTACTTTATATCATTAAAGATTAAATTTTTTATATTATATTCTCAATGTATCAAAAGAGTTGCAATGTAACTCTTCTGGTAATTTCCGTTATTTTTTCCGTCAAAAGTTAATCTATTGACACTGATGAAAAAACTAACAAAAAGTTAACAGAAGGACCACGTTGCAATACTTTTGATACATTGAAGGTACAAAGTGAGAAATTTAATCTTTGAGGGTATAAAATAAAAAAATTGAAATCTTATAAGGTACACAACTAAATTCGCCCAAGTATGAATGTAGACAGAAATACTAGAAAAAATAACTAAAAAAAGAAACGGTCGAGGTGTATCTAAAAACAAGTTCTTTATAACGTACTTTGCCCCGCTAAGAATTTATTAACAAAGTTACAAGAAAATTTGTTGATACAACAAAGAGGGCGAAGATTTAAACTAATATCGAAGAATTTCTTAAGAAATCTCCTTCAATAATTTTGATTTTGAGAGAGAATTGAATCAGAGAGAACTCTGATATATATCAGTTGTCTAATCGAAAATTAACAATTTTTCAAATGGGTGCATTTTTCTAAAACTCACTCTATGAATTTGAAGTCTCTTTCTTATATTTTTTTTCCTAATTGTAACAACTTTTCAAAATTTTTGCAATCATCCCATCAAACAATATATTGTATCAACAAGATTATCTTGTTTATATGTTAGAGAAAATCCGTCCTTGAAGGGTACAGTACAACATGAATAGTTTTAAAATGAAAGTTAGTGACCGTTAAATGAATTTATTTGAAACGTTGAATAAACTTATTAAAATTTAACTTATTTTATATTATAAATTATAGATTATAGAAAGTAAGAACTGACCAAAACATTCATTGCACCAGCTTTGAAATGATGTGGATGCTTTGGACCCTTCTCTCTTGAAATGTAGACCAGATGAGGCAAACCATTCGGTACACCTTCCTTGTTGTCCCATATAACCTGAAAAAACATCACTTTAAATACCTAAAAAAAAAAAAACCTGCCAAAATCCTGTTATAAGCTCTATTTAATGATCAAAGCTACAAAGAAAGTTGATCGATTGCCTAAGGGCGGGCCAAGGAATTTAATAACGAGTATTAATCAATAGTAAAGTTCATTGTCAAACTAATAACAAAGAGTGATTTAGGTTTTTTTTTTTTCTTGCTACTATAAGGTATTCATGTTCATGCTAATTATTCCATCGAACCCGAACCAAGTCCCACAGATTCGAGCCGATTTAAGTCACCATGCTCACGTAGGATAGAGTGATTGATCTTTAGAGAGTAATTTATTACTGTTGATAAATTAAATTTAAATAACATTATTTTTTAAACAGAAGATTGATCACGTGTCTGTAATTCTTGAAAGATTTTTTTGGTGTACAAAATGTCCAGAACTTCCCCACCACGTGAATATAGGTCCCCCCCTTGTGAGGCTGCGTATTCAAATTGAACAAATCCATATAATTGGGACAATTATTAGCACAAATATCAGAAAGTGAATTACAAATTTAAAAAAATAAAAAATAAAAAATAAAATTGATATTTCAAGTATTTTATGAACGAGTAATATTACACAATTCAAATAAAATTCAAAAAATTATAATTTAAATGTATATTATTCTTAAGATGAGTGGGTCTATCAACTTTTATAATAAGACTCACTTATCTAAAAGGTTAAATTAAGATTAAAAAATAATAAGATTAATTGATATGAATAATAAATAGGTTAAATGAAGGTTTGATACGAATAATATTATTAACGAGTACGGTAAATAAAAAAATAAATATTTAACGAGTATTGTAGATAAAAAATAAAAAATTTAATTTTTTTTGTAACTTTTTCAATAGTATTATATAAGTTATTGTGGAATTAAATAATTTTTTATTAACACGAAACCGACACGTACTAAGAGTGATCTGACATAAAATAGCACGACTGAAAGTGACACGACACAAAAAATATCACGACACGACACGATTTACACTCTTAATATAAAAAACTATGAATAAATTTTGATACGATGCCAACTTATCTTTAATTTGTGCCAAACTGCCAATTTATATGCATATATTGGGTACCACTTGTGTTTGAAAACACAATGCAATATGAATAATTTTGAGAGGAATGATAGTGACTATTGAATGAGTCTATTTAAGTTTGTCGAATAGACTTATTAAAATCTATCATGTTTTATATTATAGATTAAAGATAATTAGTGTTTAAAAGTACGGAATAATTTTAATAATTTTAAAAAAAATATTAACGATTATTAAATGAATTTATTTAAAATCGTTAAATAAATTTATGAAAACTTATCTTACTTTATATTATAAATTAAAAATAAAGAAAGTACCTTTATTATAGTTGGATGGTTGTTGCTCTCATTATTTGAAAAAGCTGCAAATTCGCCAGCAAAATCCCACGCCACTGGTCTTTGAGTTGCGTCTTCAATCTTTTGGCAAAGCTGTTCATATTCAACCTAAAAAAACAAGAAGACAAAACGTACGTCATTTACCTGTAACAGTTCTGTCATAAGGTAAGCATGATTTCTGAGTAATTATAGGTATTTTGAATCGAGTAATGTTACATTGATTAAATTTTAAGATTAAATTTAGAGTTTAAATGACATGACAGTATATTATTTGAAGCATTCATTGGAGTCCAAATGACATGGCACCAAAAAATTTTGTTAAGGTCTGGGATTTGCGATCCCAGGTAAGATCGGTTCAGGATCATGGAATCCTTTTCTATCAGATAGGAAGGACTACAACACAAAATGTACTCCAATGCCTACATTAAAATTTTGTTAAAACTTGACTCGTTTAAAAAACGAGTCGCTCGAGCTTAATTTGTCTAACCTCGTTTATTATTAATGTGAGCTTGAATATGAGTTTAGGATCCAACTCTTGTGAGTCAATGGGTTATGAGTGTGTTATTGACAGACAACATATAACCGGAAGAGATATATAAATTGAATCCCTAGGAAAAAAAATATCGAACTTATATGATTCTACCAATAGCTCGAGATCGGCTAATATTAAAAGGAACTTAAAATTATGTTCATGTTTGGCTTATAGAAAAAATTAAAAGAACTTTAACGACCTACAAAATTATCCAAACTCGAGTTCAGCCTAATTAACTTGTTTTGTTTTGCAGCCTTAAACAAATTGGCAATAATGATATTCATGTACAAAAAAAAAAAAAAAGGTTAATAACACTTTTAGTTATTAAAATATATTTTTTAGTTTAGTCTTTATTTTATCAATTTGATCTATAAAATATTCAATTTGTGTCATTTTGATCTCTACATAGACAGACCGTCAAATTTTTTTGACGAAAGTGACTATGTGTCATTTTTTTTAGATGGTATGATCATACCGTCAAAAAATTTGACGGTCCATCTACGTAAGATTAAAATGACACAAATTAAATACTTTAAATATCAAATTTATATAATGAAAACTAAACTAACAAAAATATATATAATTTTAAAGACCAAAATTGCTATACACACAAAAAATAAAATAAGAGCAAAGAGAACCCTTCAAGAAATGGTGCTTGAGATTAGTGGTGAAATTATAAAATTACCTTTATATTTTTCCATTCTTCTTGGAATGAGTTATCTTTGGAAGATAAGGGCTTGCCAGTGAAGTATCGGAAGGGAGCTCTAACATGAATGTTATGTTTCTTACAAAAAGGAACCCAAAGCTTAGCAAACTTGGATGCTTCAACGAGAGAGTAGAAGGTGAGAGGCGAACCACTATCGTCGGAGACATAGCAAGCCAACTTGTTCGCCGGATAATCGACTGCTAACAACGAAAGCACAGTGTTCACTGTTATAATCGGCGGTTCGAGGACTGGGTCTGCCGTTGTAACAAACATGTCCACTGGAGGAAGCTCATGAGCAGCTTTCCTATAGTGAAAAACATAATGTAAGTGTAAGAGAGAGAGTGTGTGTGTGTGTGTGAGATAGAGAGAGAGAGGGGGGGGAGGTTCTCTGATACATACCACTGCAAGAGGCGTTCTGGGTATGTGTTGAAATAGACTTGATTCCATTTATTGTTGACATTGAGAATCCAAATGAAAGTGAACCATGACTCGCACAAGAACGCAATAACCCAAGTTAATCCATGGCCTTTGAGAAGGAGGAGACGGTAAACAAGGAGTGAGAGGAGAAGGAAGAGAATGATGAGTTCCACAGCTCGTGGTATGGTGTTTTTACGCGGGTTTCGTTCATTGAGAGGGAGAGGGGCTGGATTGTTCATTGGCTTACAGGAAGACGGGGAGAGAGAGAGAGACAGACTGACAGCTTGTTAGAGTGCAGTTCTGTGTGTTATTAGAGTATGCCTCCTTGTTATGGGTAATTATAGTGGTTTTGCATAGTACGAATACGGGTATGATATGATATAAATATAATAATATGATAAAATTTTTAAAAAATGAGATATAAGTACGGTCAAGATACGAATATAATAAAATATATTTATTATTTTCAATCAACATAATATTTATATATTTTAATAATTCATTAACACAATAAAAAAAATTAATAATTTTTTTTTAGTTTGAAGAATATAAATATCGTATCACAATAATACATTCACAAAGTGAAGTGATTAATCAAAAGAACTAAAACTAACATTTATCGAGTTAATTTATTTAAAATTAATTTTTGCTAAAACTATAATGTAATATATTTATTTTATACTCTTTTAACATGTAATTGTAATTAATATATAAAAAATACTCATATGTTTTTGAATTAGTATGATTTTTTGTAAACGTATTATATGGTATGTGAATTCTAAAGGAAATGTTAAAAATTTAAGTAAAAAATTATATATATTACTTGAACACAAAGAATCCGTGAAGTATCATAATATTTAATTATTATCGGATATATAGGAGGTGTATCCGATACGTATCCTGGAATATCTGACGAATATCGTATCCGATACGGATACGCCGATGTCAACGAAGTATCCGTGCTTAATAGGTTGGAGCCAACTTAGGTGTATTTTGATTAATCTCCTTTTCAGTTTAGTTAAAAACAAATCATCTATATTAAAATTAAGATATTTATGAAAAATAAATCTCTCAAAATTTATACTAAAAATTGTCAAAATTCAAAATTTTTAAACTCAGCACATCTAAATTTATATTTTGTTCGTTCCCATTTGGATTACCATTGGACTGTGGATTTATATCTTCACCACATCATGCCTGCTTAACTTGTGGCCATTTGAAGCCCCAGGGCCGGCCCAAAAAGCATGGGCTTTGAGGCCTAAATTTTTAGAAGGTCTTACAATAATTTTAAGTATATCACTAATTCACAAAAAAAATTAAATTCATTAAATACTCAAAAATTCCTAAAAATTAAATAAAATCAAAATTTTTATTGCAGTAATTTGAGTTTATAATCCAATTCATAACATTAAAAACTTAAAAATTAAAAAAAATAAAAAAATACTCAAAAGTTGACCCATATATATTCCCATTTACTTTCTATCTCTCTCCAGTAAAAAAATAGAAATTAAAAAAAAAGTTAAAATTAAACACTGTTGCTTCCTTTCTGTGATAAAAAATAAAAACAAAATTGAAATCTCTTTCTCGACAATATTAACACATTTTTTTTATATTCCTCTCACATAAAAAATTAAAAATAAATTAATTTTTTTAAAAAACTATACTAAAAACAAAAAAACCTCTATTTTATTTTTTTATTTTAAACTTCAAATTAACTTCAACCACCACGTGAGGCACATGCCTGCTTGAGTATGTGGCCTTTTGATGCGCTGGCCATGGAATGTGTGGTTGATATTTGACCCGTATAATGTAATGTTTTATATTTTAAATTCAACGCACTGACCAATGACAATAGCTTGTACGGTAATGCTCCTGTGCAGTGTGCACCACCCAAAATTATAATCTTTTTAAAGTTTATTATTACTAAATAATAATAAAAATTAATACCGATCACAAAAATGTTATAACAGATTCAAATAACCCTATCTTTACGAGATTGAGTTGGAACCACAAACTTTATTTTAGGGCTGTTAATTTTTAACCTGGAACTCGAACCCGACTCGAACCGAATTCGACACGAACTCCAAAAAAATACGATAAATTGACACGGTAATAAAAGGGTCAAATTCAGGTTCGACACGAATAACACGATTAATGAGTACTGTAAATAGAAAATAATTATTTAACGAGTATTATATTCTTAAATAAGAATTTTATAATTTTTTAATAATTTTTAAATAATATTATATTAGTTGTTGTCAAATTAAATAATTTTTTATTAACACGAATATTGACCCAAACCCGACACGTACCAAAATGACACGACACGAAAAAAACACAACAAAAAGTGACACGACACGAAACTGACCCGACCTAACACGTTTGACACCCCTGCTTTATTTCATAGTAAATTCAGTACGGTTCCCAAAAAATAGTAAAAATAATTACCATAACAGTAATAAAAATATTCACAAACGTAATAAAAATACTCATAAATGTAATAAATTTTTTTATACTAAAAAAAAGTGATAAAAATAATTATTGCTAATGTGATAAAAACACCCATAAAAATAATAAATTAAATATAAAAAATAATTTTTTTATTATAAAATAACTCATAAAAATTATAAAAATATATATTAAAGTGATATAAATTAAAGATGCAGTAGTAAAATCATTTCTTTCCTGCCATAGTCAAGTCTCAATTCATTGCACCTGGTTAAAGAGCTTTGTCTTGTTGATGTGATGATGGTGACCCGTGAGGAAGATACCCCACGTTGTAAGTTACTCATTGTCCTACTTGTATCACTAGAATCACTAAAAAAAAATAAAAAAAAATTGGATTTTAGTGCAAAAATTATTTCTGTTAAATGTATAAAAATTATTACTACATATTTTAGTGACGAATGTTTTATTGTCCCTAAACCGTGATATTATGTGCTATGGCTAAATCTTTTAATCATCATATTTTAAAAATTGTCACTAAAAATTAAAAATTTAGATGCAATATGAATAATGCCATTAAAATATGTATATGATTTACCCGTGACTATTATTACTGTTAATCAAGGATCAAAATTTTTATTTTAGTGTATTGTTTTGGTCACTTAGGAAAAAAAAATGTTTCGATATGTTTCAAAAATATTTCGATCTATTTTAAAAACAAAATTTAAAAATTAAGGATGCGTTTGATAACATTTTTGTTTTTATATTTTTTTTCCTAAAATACTAGAACTAGTTTTTATTTTTTTTTGGTGATAAAAAATATATGAAACACGTTTGATAGTTATTTATATTTAAAAAATTATAAAAATAAAAATAAAAAATATGTTTGGTATTATATATTTTAAGTAATATTTTATTGATATTATTTTGGTTAATATTTTCATCCTAAGCACTTCAATTGGTGATCTCTCAATTGAAGATGTTCTTTGTGATAAAAAAAATAAAATTGGAGATGTCTACAAGAACGCAAACTCACAGGCAAGATCCTGTTGCAGAGATTCACACACACACAAAAGATACAAACATGCACACAAAAAATTATATATACAGCACACAAACAAAGAAATCTATATATACAACACAAATAAACACACAAATAGGGGTGTTCAACTGGCAGTTATGGTCGGAAGTGGCTATTTTTGTCAGTCGATCCAATTATAGTGGAAAGTAGAAAAGATAAACCAAGACAAACTAATTACAATATCAATCGAATCGAAAATCGACCTTGAATGTCGGTCAGTTTATGGGTCGAGTGGGCTTAAATTCGATTGTATACCTAAATGGTTTTTAGCCCAAGTCCCGTTTATTTGTCTAGCAGGTGTATAAACCTAAATTGGATCCAAAACATCATTGTCAAGCCCAAACTTAATTTCTATAGTAGACTTAAAATTCCTTTGGCCCAAGCCCAGTTAATTTGCCCAACAGATCCACAAACTTAAATTGCATCCAAAAATCCTTTTCAAGTCCAAGACCATTTCATATGCTATACATCATTTGAGGTCTAAACCAAATTGATATTTTGTTTTATTGTACCATGAATTATTTTACAACTTGTAACTCAATCAAATAAGAACAAAAAAACATCATCATTAAAATGAAAATAAAGTGTAGGCTGCAACAATTATGTAAGCATGGTTGTACAACTACAATAATCAAAACCGGTAAACCATTTACCCCGCCAAAAATCATTGGTCAGTATGCTTCAAAAATTTGCAGTGCACCATTCAAAAAATCTGGTCCACCATTCTAAAAATTAGGACTTTCAACAGTCATATAACTTTCAAGGGAAGTAGTGTAAACATTGATTTATAGACAACACCATGATTCTTAACAAAATACTTAAGATTAAAAACATAAATGACATACTAAATCACATTAAAAACGTACCAAAGATATTTTTTGACAAAAACAATAGCCTAAATACAATCTTCAATAACAGTCGCATGAGTTGCACTCCCATCTAGTTCTAAAATAAAACATAAAAAAGATATGATTATGTTTAGAGAACTAACATTCTATAATAAACAATAATAACAAGTTGAAAAAATAAAACAATATATATGTTACCTGAGTCAAGTTCAACGGTTTCAATGAAATCCATTGCATCTCGGTCATCAAAAGGATTTAGATATTTTAACTAATTCTGTGCACAAACAGTTGCCTCGACTGTTTTTGGGGATAATGGGCTTCTAAATGGATCTAGTATATGCCCTCCTGTACTAAACGCAGACTCACGAGCAACTGTGGATATTGGAATAGTTAACACACCTTTTACAACATGAGAAAGGATGGGATACTTAGGTGAATTTAGTTTTCACCAATTAAGAATGTCAAATTGGATTTGTTGAAATTTTTTTTGTTTGATTGGAAAACACAAAATGATCTATGCCTCGCTATATGAAGTAGTTCTTTGCAATGTAATTTATTATTCCAAAAAAAAAAAATTATTCTCTGTGATGAACCTATTGTATTCGTGTTGTTAATTTATTGGGCCCATCTCATTTTGGGTTTGTTGCACACGAACTCTATTATACAGACAAATTGTAGTCAAACCCAAGCTTTCTGTATAGAATTAGGAGAGCACAGTATATCAAGGAGTAATAAACTCTTATTTTATGTCCACACAAATGTTTTCATGATGATATATTTAATGATTTAATCTCTTCTTTTTGACCTTTTGATCTTCTATTTCCGTTTTGTTCGTTCCTTAATCATAAGAATACACTTTCTTATTTCAAATTCTCAATATTTGAATTTCTGTGGTCTTGAGGTTTATCTCTTTCCTCATGGAGAAAATCAAATGCTTGAGCTCTGCTCGTTTCCTTTTGAAAATTTTCACTTCTACATTTGTAGACCAATACCATGACTCAAAAACACACTGAATATTCTTGAGGGTGGAAATATAATTATGGCTAAAAGTTATTAGTGCAATTTTTATGTTTTGATGCTGAATTCAATTTTTTTTTTTTGTATTTAAATATGGCAGGCTTACAAATTATGTTACAATATGAACAGAACTAACGTTTTTTTTCAGACTTAACCAAATACTTAATCTTGTAATTCCATGCTTGAATGATTAGTAATTTCCACTGCTAAAGGTTAAGAGTTGTACATGGTATTAGTTTGTCCATTCCTTGTCTAACAATATTAATCAATCTGTTGCAATAGGTTGGGGTAACAGGATACTGCATGGGTGTTGCTCTCGCCATCGCAAGTTCTGTTTTGGTCACTGGTGTTGATGCTGTTGTGGCCTTCTATGGAGTTCCTCCATCAGAGCTTGCAGATCCTACCCAAGCAAAGTCCCCTGTACAGGCCCATTTTGGGGAGCTCGATAATGGTGTTGGCTTTTCAGATGTTAAGGTGTGTTCAAATGGTTATTGTCAAACCTTTAGTTTGATTATTAGCATGCTGTCTTTCATCATAATTGGACATATGGTGAGTCTTATAAAGCCACTCAAGTCCAATCTATTGCCCTTAGAACCCTCTTGACGGCTCATTTGATTGATGATGTTTGTGTTGTTTTCGCCTTTGAGATCCTCTGTATCCAAAATAAATGAAAACTATGTAGGTACACAGTACATAGATAACAAAAACTCCTCGAGTACTTTATAACTGAGTGAAAAACATAAGCACATACCGTTCTTCCATTTATAGTGCATTTCCCAATTAATCCTGGTGTATGTCTTTATACCATTTCCCCTCATCCAGGAAAATATTTCTGTTGTGAAATATTGGTATTAAACATGGCATTGTTGGTGTTCAAAAAATAAAATGGTGTTGTTGCACTTCTGATGCTTTAAAATTTGGAAGGTCATTTGATCATTTTCAAACATGGAAGGAAAGAATGCAGATATATAACTATGTCTGTATGTTTGACTGATTTTGCTATCGAATTTTGGATTTCAGGCTGCTAAAGCTTTAGAACAAAAACTGAAGGCATCAGGAGTTCCTTCTGAGGTATACATGTATCCAGGGAATGCACATGCCTTTATGAACCAATCTCCTGAAGGTGTGGAGAGGAGAAAAAATATGGGAATGGCTGATGGAGATGATGCTGCAGTTGAGCTAGCATGGTCTCACTTCTGTTCATGGATGAGTCGATTCTTATCTCCCTAAGCACTTTATTTAATACATGCATCAAACAATAGGTTGATATTAATAAGCTGGTATGAATTTGGAAGCGTTGGAAGGCCTTATCTATGATGTTATATTTTTATAATGTGAGAATACAATGTCAAAAATCATTATTTCGTGGTTAGATTTCTTGCATGAACTTAGTTTTATCCTCTGGTAAATGTGAATTTATGCTTATTAAAGAAAGTACACATGGAATTGACATATAATTGTTGGACATTCTAATTTGTGTATAACTCAGTAGGTCTTAAATTTCAATATCTATACATGCTTCAAAGCCGTGATTATTTAGCTGGATTTGGATGGGACATGATGAGGACGAGCGTTGAATGACTGGGAATATATTGTATAGACTATATAGAGAGGACATCTAAGCCAATATGCTGGAAATACAGGTGATGGCGGCAGTATGAAAATGCTGCCCATTAACGGTGAAACTTGACTGACCTTGATGTAGCATTACATATAATTTGTGCTTGGTGGTTGTTTACGTTGTTCTGATATAAGAGTGTCTAGTTATTGTGTTAGAAACGGGGTGGATTGTAGGTGATCCGTCCTTTTGATGTAGAATTGGTGTTTCTGAGTAGGGTTAACCTTATTCCTCTTCCATTATTTTCTGTTTCCCTTTTCTTTGACATATATTCTCATCACATCTCTAGGTAGTGAAGCACACATAATTTTCGCAAAGCTTCTAAGTTTTGACTCAGTAAATCTCCTCAGGTCTCGGTTCAAATGGCAATGTCATTGCTTATATGACAGCACCCTGGTTTCCTTGACAATTAGAAGAAAACCTGTGTGTTCTGCCAATATTTTCAGGGCTTCCAGAGGAAAAATGTACTTGTGTAGTTGGCATATCATTTTCTTTCGATGCGGGAAAATTGAAAATCTGGAATGCATCAAAGATTGCCAAGACAACACTTTCAGGTGGATTATGATCCAATATTTTTTTGACCACTAGATCATTAACGTAGCATTCGACCAGCTGGTGCAGCATTTCTTTGAAGGAAGTGTCGTGGCACGTTGATATGTGACAACGGCATCCTTAAAGCTGAACGGCATAATCTTAAGGGTCCATTTGGTTAGCAAAAAAAAAATTAGATGGAAAGTGAAAGAAATTGAAAGTGAAGTAAAAGAAAATAAAAGAAAATAAAAAAATATTTTCATGCATACATTTGGTTAGCATGAAGAATTTCTAAGAAAATTTTAAAATAATTTCATTCAGTTGTTTGAAAGAAATAAAAATTACAAGAATTTTTTTCTAATTATCTAAATTATCCTTAATTATTTTAACTCAGTCTAAAGAAGAAAGAATATTTTTTATTATTCAAATTTTAAAAAATTAGCTCCTAACCTAATTCAGAGACAAGGATCGACTTAAACTTTGATCTCTAGACCAAATTATATGGTTAACCTAATTTATACTAATTTTTTTAAAATTAATAACTAATTTAATATTTTAAGAAAAATAAGGGTAAAATGGGAAGTTAGATTATTGAACACAATTTTTTTTTTCTTTTCCTTGTGTTTTTTGCAAGAAAAAAAGTTAGTTAGATGTGAGAAAATTTAAGCATGGAAGAAAATTATTTTTTCTATTATTTTCTATTTTA
>CM042187.1:38623650-38645369 GCA_023539305.1 Ilex asprella
ATCGGACTGAAAAAGGAATTAATCGAAGTGCGCATAAATTAGTCCAAATATCCCAAATCGTTAAACCAAAAAGAAGAAGAAGCATATAGTGGGTGAGTAAATATTGAATGCAACGGTGATACATGCCATCATCGATAATATGATATCACCAACCAATAACAAAACTCCAAATGGGCAAGATAAACTCTACTTGGACTTACTTAACAGAAGGGTGGGGCCTTGTGTGCTAAATGTACCTCTGTCTCACTAGGGGTGTAAATTAGGTAGAGTAATCGCAAGCCCAATCTCAACATATTCAGCATTTGGTAAGATAGTTTTGATATTTAAATATGATTTGGGCACAACAATTCTAGTCTGATTTAAATTCAAGTAATACTCGAATTAGGGTCTAAGCTTTTTGGGCCTAACTGAAATTATTGAATTCAGGTTTATCACGAATTAATTCCAAATTACGGGTCGACTCAATTAACCCTAATAATGAGTCGAATTGAAGCAACATTAGGATTGCACTTGAACTATTTGGGTTGAGGGTGTGGGTTAAAGGTTGGGTATTGATTGAATTGGGATAATTTAAATTGAATCTAAGTAAACCTCTCAACTTGTCTAATCTGTTCGAGTTTCAACTCTATGTTTCATTAGTAAATATTCAATGTAACAGTAACTCCACATTATCAATATCACATGCTATTACTATTTAATAATAAAAAAACTAAGTTAATGAACTGAAACTTACTTTTATCCATGCACGAGGTAGTCATTGTATTACATATAGAAGATGCGATTATTAAATTAAGTGGAATTCATTTATTTACTTGTTATTTTATGAGCAATGTTTTTGTGATCTAATTTGTTGATCTAATTCACTATAAAATATTGGATTGATTGTGAGCCCCATCAACTATTAAAACTTAGTGTTAATCCAATTATTAGAATGAAATCACATCATTTAGTCTGTAAATTATTTTTATTTTATTATTAAATAGTGATATCACGTGACGAATGATGACATAATGTCACAGTTACATTGAGTATTTTCTCATTTTCCACACAAACACACCAATGTCATTATGAAGTGTTTATGTGTGTGTATGACAAAATGTCTTCTAAAGAAACAAAGTCTATATACA
This sequence comes from Ilex asprella, assembly GCA_023539305.1. NCBI lineage: Eukaryota > Viridiplantae > Streptophyta > Magnoliopsida > Aquifoliales > Aquifoliaceae > Ilex > Ilex asprella. The sequence continues at coordinate 38,624,778 of CM042187.1, forward strand.
CATAGGTTCACCTAATGTTTGAAGGCGAAAGTCACAAAGACCTATAGAAAATAACGTGTGAGAATTGAAAAACTTTGACAAGTTTTTCAGAGACAAAGTTGTCCAAATGATGCCTTTGGACTGCCTCCTCCTACTATCTTTTTAGGATTTCTTCCAACCCATCTTTAATTAAAACAGCAAAATCAAATGGCGCCCACACCTTTTGAAAATTTTATCCACCATTCTTAACTTCACTAGCACGCAGTAGCTGGAGTTCATGGTTGTTGGAATGCCCAGCCAAAGTATGTGTGTGTGTGTGAGAGAGAGAGAGAGAGAGAGAGAGAGAGAGAGAGAGATGTGTGTGTGTGTGTGTGTGTGCGTGTGTGTAAGATAGAGCCCACGTTTTAGGAGTCCCTTGGACTAGAATATGGTGGAAAAGCCAAAGTTAATAAGAAGTCTCTCCAACTCTCTTAAGCAAGGTAGGTGGGAGGGCCAACTTAGTCGGTGTGGAAGAAAATTGACCAAAGAAACATGCAACCGATCGAAGTAGGTCTGTTAACAGACCAATTGCCAATTACCACCGAACGGGGGTGATATTCAATGGTGTACCAACCGAATTTTTAACTCTAAAATTGGAGGTTCGAGTTTTGGAGTTCACATTAGGGTTCAGTGGTTAACTACTATATTAACCTAGCTAAATTCGTTTCTAAGAGAAGTAATGGACATAGTCAAGGACCTCACGATCCCACCAGTGAGTACCTATCAGGGTGGTCTATTGGCACTCTCTTTTGGCCCCACCCATTTTTAAATAGAAAAAAAGAAAGAAAAATCAATTTTCAATTGAGTTTCATTTGATTTTGAATTACAATTTGAGTTTTAAAAAGCTAGTTCATATTGGATCCAATCCGATTGAAATTACTTAATTAGATTTCAAATTCTCAAACATGAGTATATATTTAAATCAAATTTGTGAAATATGACAAATGAATACGAATTTGAATTGGGTCGGATTATCGCTCAAAAATGACTATTCATGTTTGACAAAATTGAATTTGAATTGATTTTCGTCCATTAACCGGCCTAATCCGGAACAAAGATGATATTAAATAAAGAATTTTACAAGTAAAAATAGAGGGTAGGTATACACCTAATCATCTAAACAACTACAAACCCTAAAGAAAATTTGAAGTTATGGTGGTGAAAACCCTCCTTTTGCTATTAGGGAAGGGGCAAAGGAATATCCCTAACTATAATTGAGTTTGAGTTGCTACCAACAAAGTTTCAAGTTTTTCAATAGGAAACATTGAATAGTCAGAAAGGGATACTATAGCACATGACTAAATAATTAATTAAGTCTCAAATTGTCAACTTAAAATAAAGATTTGATTGAGACTCAGGATTAGTGAGTCAAGAATATGATGACAATCAGCTGGTAACACAAGCATGGAAGGATTAATATTGTTTAATGGACAATACTAGGGAGATATTGAAGTGAAATAGACTAAATATCTTGGTATATAATTTACACATCTACGTTTAGAGAATGACAACGGTACTTAAAGAGGTGTCGCATTGAAAGTCACAATGTTATTAATATCAAGTTATAATTGTTTGAGAGTCTAAGTTACAACACCGAGAGTCGTGAATATTGTGATCATTTATGAGAAATACGATTTTTAAACGTAAGTTACATCTTTTACATATAAAACTACAATTGATTAAGATCAGGGTAAAAAATATGGACACTCCTTGAATTTTAGCAATATTAGTCGGACACCCCCTAATATTTTATAAATAACACAAAACCCTCCGTTTTACAAATAAAATCGTATTTCTAAACCCTCAAAAAAATTGGAGAAGGGCAAATATTACGCGGACACTCCCTAAAGTTACATTTTTTGGATGGTCTCTGTATTATTTGTAAAATATCAGGGGGTGTTTGTGTTTTTTACCCTTAAAATTATTCATGATTGATTACAATATTTAAAATCGGTCATGAATAGTTATAACTTGTGCTATGTGAGGTGTAAATTGATTTTTTAAAAATGATGTTTTCGGTATGATATTGAAATTTTTTGTTAGTACTGTAGATCTTTTCCCTTTGTTTAAGTGCCATATCCATTGTTGAAAACCCTTCTATTCCCTCAAAACTAAGGCATCCATGTTATTATGCATTGAATTAACAACTAAATAATCCTTAGTGGTGTTCGGTGATTGAATCTAACAATTGATAATTCAGGGGTCTCATGTTCAATCTCTTCTTACACTTCCTAAGAGCTAGCTACCATTATCTTTTTACAGATATACTCCAACACAACTCAAGTTACGGTGATCAACCGCTGAACTCAAGAGAGTAATTGATGCAAGTCTGAACAAAAAAAAAAAAAAAAAGAAAGAATTAACAACAAAATATGATTGATATATGCAATTGATTATTTTTGTCCGATGAGAGCTTTAAGATGCACCTAGTCGCCGGTAAACACAAAAATATATCGTTATTTTCTTTTGACAGTGAAATTTATGGCTTTAATATAATAGCTTTTGAAGGTTTTCTATCCGAACTTATACGACGGATTTAATACTATTGACAAGCATACAGAGAGGTGGGTAAAATTTCTTTGGGTGCACATAGAAAATCAACACCAGGAGTAAGAAACCCGCCGATATTATTTATTTAATATTACAGTTAGAAAAAGTTGAATTCTCGATTTATATACGTATAGCAAGGGTTAAAATTTGATTCAACTCTCATCTATTTGATCCAATGATACAAAACTCATCTCAAATTTTTTTTCTCTAAAAAATATTATTTTCTTTATACGTCTCTAATGTTAGACAATTCAACTAATACTAATTCACTCTTACCTCTTTCTTTTCTCTCCTCTATCTCTCTCTTGTTTTCTCTTCGTTCACTTTGGATTTTAAATTGTGTAACTAAAGAAAAAAAGTCAAAATAAAATATTATTTGTATGATCAATATTTAATTTTTGATATTGCAGAGTATTTTCGGGTACGAAATTATTATTAGTGAACATATAAAACGAATATAGAATGAAATACTTTTATACTCCCTCAAATTTGTTGGATAGTGAGGTGCCGAAATTTATTTTTTGATATCATAATGAAACATAATTTTTTATCATTGATCTTTCTTTGATTTAACCATGATCGTGGATCGTAAAAATAGTAGAATAAAAAATAATGAAACAACAAATTTTACAATTACTACTTTTTTATGTAATAAAAATATATTGTTTTTAGTTACCATTATCTCGGATTCCAAAGTCCTTTTTTTCCATCTCTTAGAGCATCTCCAACCACACTCAATAAAATAGCTACTTAAAATATATTTAAATATTATATTTTCTAGTTTAACTATCCACTTTTTAAAATTCACTCCAACCACGTTCTCTATTTTATCTAACTATTACACTCAACTTTCACTAATTTTCAATAATTTAAAAAAAGTAAAACATATATATAGAGAGAGATAAAGAGAAAAAAAAGGTAGACAGAGAATGTAGAGAGCTCAAATGGCTCACCACATGTGGTGAGCCATTTGGGTTAACTAGGAAATAGAGAGTGGATTGGAGAGAATTTTTTGTGTTTGACTAGCTAAAGTAACTAAAAGAGAAGAAATAGAGAGTGGGTTGGAGATACTCTTAAGGGTGATTTAGCTATTGAACTTAATTTTTGATAATTCAGATACCTTAGGTTCAATCTCTTTTTACACTTCACTCCCTAAGAGTCAACCAACCTTATTTCTCAGGAATATGCTTTAACCTAGCTCAAACTATGGTGACAACTGTTATACTTCAAATAATAATCGGTTCTAGTCTAGACATCTTGAAACAAATAAAATAAAAAATCTTTGCCCCCATTTATGAAGAGTTGTCGGTTCGGATCCAAATCTTCTTGGTAATCAGTGCTTGATTCCATGCACGTGATTACCCAACAACAAAAGCCTAGATTCTCTCTTAGAAACCAACTTGTTTATATGTTAAACTGTTAACCGTCCCCTTTTTTATATTATTATTTTTTTTTAAAAAAAGCTATATTTTTTCATTTTCATTTTCATTTTCATTTTCATTTTCATGGGGATTGGATTTTCTGATTGTTCGGCTAATTCTAATTATATAATGATGTATCATTTGATAACGCGTTTTTTAAAGTAATTGTTTTAATCAAAAAGTGATTTAAGCGTAAAAGCAAAGCATATGTGAACACTATTTTATAAAATTATATCAATAATAAATCTTATAGTATGAATAATATATACTAATATATGTGCATATATGTATTACTCTAAATGTCATTAAGTTTCAAAGAAAGGATGGACAAGAAAACATTAAAACAACAAATTGAGGAAAACAAGCACTACTTTAAAAAAAAAAAAAAAATTCAACGATCAGGGATGTCTACATCCACTTACGTGCACTTTGACTAATTTACTCCTTAGTCAGGTCAAAGGTAGACTATTCATGCAGAGATTAGGGTATTCATGAGATATAACCCTAAGAATTGCTAAAATTTGAATTGAAAACATTTGAGTTTACAACTCATTTTTTTTTTATCATTTGAGCTAGCCTTGGGGTTACTACTTTAAAAAATTTTAAAAACAAGAAAGTATTTTAAAAAAAGTATTGCATCGCAATATCCATAGCTTGCTGATGCAATTTTTGCTCTCCTCCATTTTACCCAACCTGTGTTGTCGACCCAAAAAATCATTTAGTCGGTGCAATAAGTATTTGGGTCGTTTTTTTGGTGGTGGAAAGAAAACTAAAATTCGGTAACTGTATACATTTTTTATTCAATCCACTCCCCCGAACACCCACCCACAAAAAAAAAAAAAAAAACCATAATAGAAGAAAGAAAGAGTGCCACATGATCTTTAAAAGATGATTAATTGGTACAGTCCTAAAGGTAATGAATGTGAGCTGCCACCATTTATTTAACCCCCAAACTTGCAAATTAGTTGAGAATAGCTAGCTCTAATCACAAGGTTGTTAGATCAATCAATACTCAACTGTTTGACATAGCTGAATAAGATTCAAGAGAAAAAAGAAAAAAAAAAAAAAGGGACAAGTTTGCAGTTAGGTTGATAATGAATGATGGGAAGACCTTAATTTATGACTATTTACCCAACAAAAAAATGTTTTTTCTTTTTTTCCATAAACCAACTTGAATCAAATTTTTGGTTGAAAAAACTTATTGTCAATCTTTTTAAGATATGAATCTATCTGATTCAAAAGGGAACAATTTGCATCAATATCTCAGTTTTAATTCAACCATGGGTTTGATTCACACTCCATATTCTAAGAAATATTCACCATCCGAAAAGAGAAAGAAACAGAGTCTTTGTCTAAAAAAATGCGTTGAGAAAGAGAAGATGTTTTTGATTAAAAGTAGTGGTGAACATTTGAAAAAAAATAAGAAGAGAAATTAGAAGTATTATATAGCACTTATGTGTGTGTGTGTCTCTATATATATATATATATATGAATCATCAATAATTGAAGTAATTAAAATATTCAATGTTGAAAATGATGCATCAACTTGAGAATGGAGTACACAACATGAAAATCACACTAAATTGAAGTAATTAAAATATTCAATGTTGAAAATTGTGCATCAACTTGAGAATGGAGTACACAACATGACAATCTCAGTGTCGATCTGTTTGAAAATTGTATCTTTACTTCTTTCATGGTGTCCCCTAACTGTACTAATAAATAACTGGTCCTTAGTTCAAGGGTCTCTAGTCTACACCTCTTATAAAAGTCTTAAGGGGTATCCCTTTCTTTGTCTTCTATTTTATATATGGTTATGGTCCAGTTTGTATCTAGATTTTCAACATTTTTAAGTAATTTAATCATTGTTTAATTAACATATACGCATCTGCATTATCGTCAACAAAATCCCAGTCTACTTAAATCTTATATTTCATTAATTTTAAGGGTCATTTTTTTGGGTGTAAGTGTGGGTGTGAGTGTGGATAGAAATATGGCCGTGTATTAGAGAACTTCTCTTTGTTGGGTACTCATAAGAACATCATACAAGGCTTAGTGTTCTTTGGGTCAAGACAACCATTAAAAAACAGGGAGAAAATTTGAGGTGATTCACACTGAAAAGCCAATAATACCACGCATCTAATTTATTGATCTAATCTGTTGTCCGGGTCAAATATTGTTATACAAATCGAAATTGACTATCAATCAAATAGTTATGATGAATTACACCAATAAGTTATGTCAATCAATTAGTTTCAATAGTTTATTATACAATATAAGAGGAATATGGATAACTAGAGAGAATGACGTTATGATCCTCTTCAATGACTCATCTTTAACTAGTTTCAATGGATAATGGAAGACAATTGATCGAGTCGTGTCTTGCTTGATTCGTATTTAATTTAAGTCATGTCATATTGAATTCATATCGTGTATAAGTGCACGTTTAGTTAGTTCGTATTATTTGCAATTGAGTTCGCACTTATTTAATTGTTTTAACGAATCTACTTATTTATCCCTGGAACTTGTTAAGATTACAATTGTACAAGTGTATAAACACATCCCGTCCTCTAATTATGTCACACACCAAGAGGCGGAGTCAAAAATTTAACTCAAAGTGGGCCTTTAATTGCATGTAAGAGTTTTTATACCGATAAAAATAAGTTGATATGTTGATATTTATTTACATAGCCCGATCGCTTGCAAACAAAAACTTATTACATGCAAATTTCAAGTAATTTCATACAACAAAAAATCTGTAAATCGACTGAGTTGTAGAGATTCTAACACCGTAAAAAATATGTATTAAATATTCAATTACAAACCAAATACAACTTATATTCTAAAAAAAAAACTTCTTCAACTAATAACGATAGGATTATGTAATTTCATGAAAATTTATAAAATGACTCCTGTGTGTTCAAAATTTATTTGAACTTGTTTAAAAGTTGTATGTTGGTGCCTGTAGCCGTTGAGGGTTCGCCGGGGACCACCCTGGAGCCAAGGCTACCTCCGCACACACACACCGACATTCACACCCAAAAAAAAAAAAAAAAAATTCCCACCTTCAGTGGAAAATGGCAATTTGACAGCTGGTAACTACATGTTCTATGCTATTTTTCAATGCCAGAACTTTTTTTTGAGTTTTTTTTTTTTAATGGCTAGGAGTGTCCGAGTCAGTTTAAATGCATCTTGACTAATTCCCTTCTCGATTCAGTCCAGTCAAAAACAGATCATCTATGTTGGGACTAGAGTATTTATGAGAAATAAATCTCTCATGGTCTGACCCTCAAAGAGTTATCAAAATTCGAACTTAAAACTTTTAAATTTATAGTTTATCTCTATTATCACTTGAGCTACTTTTATCATTAAAATTCTATCATACAAGATTGAAGAATTGCCTATGTTTACTTTTTGCTGCTGTAATTAATCTCTTTAATTTCCTATTTAAATGCAACCCATGGTTGCAACTAGACTTGCAAGTTGCTCCATCTTATAAGTACTTCTACGTCGGTATTGAACTTCATTTATTATTGACAGTAAGACGTGGACATGTCACCACGATTTTCATATCAACCATTTAATGAAGGAGAAATGCTTCTTTCTCACCAAAAAATCCACTAATCTTGTTCCATTGAAGAGAGAGAGAGAGAGTTAAATCGAAGTTCACTTTAATTAGTATTTTATTCATTGTCTATGAAAATTAATAGTTTATTGGAATATTATTTTTATAGAAAATTTTGTCCAAATATTTTTAAAAGAACAAAATAAATTCTTTTAGATTAAATATTAACAATTTTTGTTTAGCACACATAGTACATTTAGGCCGTAACATTTCTTCTAACAACTGAAACAAAAGCATTTTGAATTTATTTCACCAAAATTCTAACATTAAAAATACAATTTATACTTTCAGCTTAATGCATATCTATATTTAGTGTTTGATTATTTCATGTTCAACAACAATGTTCATTTTTTTTTTTTTTGAATTGTATAGTGCCTTCATGCACAAATTATAAGGATAGTTTAGACATTCAACTTAGTACGCCTCTTAGTTCACGTGTTATCCCTAGTTTACGTACAAATCAAAACTTTTTGGCACCCTTTTGAACCATTCTGTGGAATTAGCTAGATCTTCATTAGTTCATTCTTGACCCCTCCTTACTTTTGGACCCTACTAGGCGCCGGAACTAAAATTCTCTTTCACACTTCTTCACTTGGCCCTTTTGTAAGCTTCCCACATGCCAAATTGCCAATGAACATATTGCGTTTGCATACTCTTTGTCAAACAAATGGATGCGAGTGAAGAAGGTGCTAACGTGAGGAGAGGGAATTCCTTCTGCTTTTTTTGACTTCTTTTGAATAAAGCAACACACTACACGGCACACACACGGGTATATACTGTTAAATCACAACCAGTATAGCCAAGAGAACAGGCAAAATAAGAGTAGAAAGAGAGGAGCCTTCTTTACCTTGTTCTTTTTGCCCTTTTTTAGAGAGATTCTTTACCTTACCTTCTTCCTCTTCTCATGAATGATTTGACAGAGCTTATAAAAGGGTAAATTCGCTCGAGGGATCCAATTCTCTATATAAGAATTTTGACTGATCTGTGTCATAGTGACCAGTAGTCTTTACCTCTTATCTTACATCGGGTAGGAATCGTCTCCTTTTTTACCATATAAGCTTAGACTTCGTATGAAGAAGATACCCACTAGCCATCTGATCAGATGAATAGTGGGTACCCGCTCCATTAGTCACTTTGGCATATATGGAGGCAGGGGAGACGACTTCCTTTTGATGCGAGATGGGAGGTAAAGACTACTAGAGCAAGGCTCAGGTCAGCTAAAATCCTTCTGTAGAGGGATGGATCCCCTGAGCGAATTTATTCCCCTACAGAGCTAATAAAAAACAAGCATAATTGACAAAGTGAACCTCACTTCTATATATATTGTAGTTATTATATTATATGAATAACGTGATTATTAAATTATGTAGAATCCACTTACACATTTGAATAATGATTTTATGATGATAAAGTTGTGACAACGTTCCATCGAATATCTTCTCACCCATCAAATAATTCGAATAAGTTCAAGGTTTTAGATTAACTCGACCTTGAATTATCTTATGTATTCCACATTATATTTATGAGTCAAAAAACATGATTAGAATTTTTTGCCTAAAAAATAATCAAACTTGAGAGAAAGTAAAGCAGCCTTAAAAGAGAGAAAATTTTTATATAATAGTAGTGTCAAGAGGGTAGGAATGTTGATCAACTTGAGCTTGTCAAACTTGAGAATGCTTTAGTTGTGAAAAATGACAATCTTAATCTATTACCTATTCATTTGTTGATAAATAAATACGTTGGGTATCTATATTAATTAATGTAAATTTTAAATGGATTAGATAATATAACTCATTTTAATTAAACGGGTTAAGATGAATTACAAATAAGTACCCATTGAGTTGAAGATTTATCTTTGTATTAAATAACAAAAATAATATCAATTACACACATAAATATACTAAAAAATACATGCACACACTAGCATACCAAAACATACACACTAATACACTAAAAAATACACACATATATACCAATACACAACAAACAAAACACACACACACACATACACTAGTACACCTGACCCAACCTCAAACCCCAGTGTATTAGTATGTCTATTTTGGTGTATTAGTGCCTTTTTTTTTGTGTATTAGTGTGTATTTTTTTTTAGTGTATTAGTATGTATTTATATTTAGAGTTTTAATTGGGTGATATTTAATAAAACTAAAAGCTGAAGTCTGAAAACCAAAAGCAGAAATTTAAATATTGAATTTGTTGATTGTTTGGTATTCATTGAAATTTATGTACTGAATTAAATCAAACTGTTTGAAAACTACACAGAACTAACGTTTGGAAATAAATTAATTTTCAGTTTTACCCTTCCACTCTTTAATTTAAAAATATTTATAAAATATATTTTTATCTAATAAAAAATGGCTATATATCAAATCAATAATAAATTGAATAACACAATAATTGAATAATAACATCTGATAAAAAATAAGAACAAAGATAAATAAATAATCAAATCACAATAAGTGAACAATAATACATTAAATTACATAAAAAGTGAATAATAACATTTGATAAAAAAATAATAACTAATAAATAATCGAATAACAATAAATAAATAAATAAATAATCCAATTAAAAAATAGAATAAATTAAATCTCATTAATAGTGTGTGTGTGTGTGTGCAACTTGTGCTTGTGGGTGGGTGGGTGTACAATCCACGTCTGTGTGTACATGTACGGGTGTGGCTGTTTCACATTAAATTTAAATTTAAGTACTGAATTGAACTGACGTTTGAAAATAAATTAATTTTTAGTTTTACCCTTCTACTCTTTAATTTAAAAATATTTATAAAATATGTCATAACATAAATCATAATCACTATTATTATATTATAATATACATTTAACAAATATTTGATCGAAATAAATAAATAAATAACATTTGAATAACACAATAAGTAAACAATAACAAATTAAATAACATAATAAGTGAACAATAACATCTGATAAAAAAAGAACAATAGCTAATAAATAATTAAATAATATTAAAAAATACAATAAATTAGATTTCATTAACAATATGTGTGTGTGTGTGTGTGTGTGCAGTGCATATGTTTGTGTGTAATTGTGTGTGTGCAGTGCGTGCATGCGTTTGTGTGTATAATTATATTTATCTCTGTATATTTTTGTTACAAAAGACAAGAGAAAAAAAAATTCGATAAGGAGAATATATAGGTTAGGGATTTTGGAAAGAAGAGTAATTAGAGTTTTAATAAGATTGTAAAATATTTTGGTATATAATTGTCATATTATAAATATTATTAAAGATAGTTTTGCTGAGCACTTTAAACTTTCAAAATTAAGTAAAGGATCTCCTACTTAATATTGTACCTTATTTTTAATGAGCACTTAACATATTAAGAGAGTTTAAATTATAGTTATCAAATGAGCTTAATTAATAAGTGTTAACTTGATCTAAATTGAGCTCGATCTCTCCACAAAAATTTCTAAAACTCGAACACTGATGCTTTATAATAAATCACAGAATAATCAATTCGTCAACAAATTAAACTCTAAAAGTAAAAGTTTCTCAAAAATCTGTCAAAAAAGAGTGACAGAGAGAAGTTCATATTGTTTGGAGCTATATTTTGGAGATAGGGTTTGAGGTTATTCAACTACGGAAACTGAAATATCTTTTTTGCAATTCAAGTGAAGCCAAGTTAACCCGGATTGAACCACACATTACTTGTGTTTGCCTTGTTCACACAATTAACTCAAAAAACAAGTCAACATCATTTATTTTGTAATTTGAGTATGAACGCGCAATAAATGAATTTAGTCTATACCAAAACATGAGTCCTTGGAGTCGTTATAACCATTTGATTGGAGGGTTATGAAAAGTTAACGTAACAACTTGTCATAACAAAATTAATGTTACAACTCATCAATAATATCAATGTCATGGTCACAAGTGAAGTCTCTTAGTTGAGAGAGATAGAGGAGCAACTATCTTGAGGCATCACCTTTTCTATGTCCTTTCAATGGCTTATAATACTTATAGACGTGGAGGAGTGGTAGCTTTATTTATTTATTTATTTATTTTTTGAAATGATTTTTTTTTCTTTAGAAATTTTTGTTGGTTGTGGTCTTCTTCCATTGACTTTTTGATAAGGCCGGGGCGACTCAACAAAGTTATGAGAAAAGTTTAAATTTTAGGACTCATTTTTAAAGAAGGCTTTATTATTGATAGTACATATAAAAAATTAAAATTTATAAATATTTTAAGTCATATAAAAAGACCTTATAAAAATACAAGTCCAATCCAAAAAAAAATTAAAGTCTCATTTCAAGGAAGATCCATAATTTATAGGTGTACAATAATAGTTTAAACAAAAAATTTAAATTCATGCCTAAACAAAATATTTTAATTTAAATAGATTGAATTTGTTAATTCAGTCGTAAAATTAAAAAGCTCTAAAATTTATTTTTTAAAATAAAGTAAATAAAATTAACCGTAAAACTAAATCTACTAAAAATTTAATTTTAACCCCCAAAAAAGTTAAGTTTAAACTTACCATCATAAATGTTCAACCATTTTTTCTCTCTCTTACCATTAAGTTCAAATATGGTAACAAAAAACTTAAACATACAAATTTAATTAATATTTTTGTATTTAAAAATATTAAAAATTAAATTTATAATTAATAAAAAAATCTTATTTATCGTTTTCGCTTTAGGCCTCAAAAAATCTCGAACCACCCCTGTGATAAGGTTTTTTAATTTATGAAAATTGAACTTAGACTTTCTATTATTTGGGGGGGGGGGCATGTTCAAATAACAAAAATAGTAGAACAATACAGAATTCAGTCTTGTTAACTTCTTGACTAATTCATAGTTTCATAATATTTTTATGAGCTTTCCTGTTCATCATGGTTGTCTAAATAAGTAATCCATCAGGGGTTTTAGATTGGGGTCCACTTACAAAATGTGTATCCTAAGCGAAATCCCTATAAATAATTTATTTTGTCTATAATATGACTAAAGTTTTAAATTCATCTAATATTGGATGTATGTCTCGTAAACATGCAGATTTTTTATAAAACGAATCAAGGTAAACAAAAAATTAATAAGGTATCACTAATTAATTCTCGATACAAATACAAAATCATACTAACTACTATAACATAAATAATAATTGATTGAGTTAGTGTATAATATGAATAATTCAATTTTTATACAGGAAACCCCTTTAATTAGTATTATACAAAGAATATATATATATATATATATGTATATTTTTTGTTTGAAAAAATTGGATCAAATAAAGTGAACAGCATGCTGACTAGGTCGCTATCAGATTCTAAAAATTCATATTTCATCCACCAGTCTCACTCCTTGTGCACGTGAGAGTCCCAAGACTCTCTTTAATTCAAAGCCTAGATAACACTAGTCTATATATATACTCAAATATCTTTAGTTATTTCTCACACTTAAAAATACTCTTTTAGTTAAAATATTCTAACATTTTTTATAAGTTGTTTGGAGTCTTTTTATGTCATTTTATTAGTTTTTAGATTGAGTAGATTCTTAATTATGTGGAGTAATGTATTTAGTTAAAAGATAAATATAGTCTTATTCTTGACTTTTTGATTTTATTTTATTTTTTGATTTAATGGTCAGAGTGTTGGGATCAACTTACACGCACCTCGACTAATTCCCTCTTTGCTCCGATGAAAAGTAACCTATCAATGTCCGTATCAGGATATTAATGATAGATAAATCTCTTATGACCTGATTTGAAGAGATTGTCAAGATTTGAATTTAAGACGTCTGAATTTATAATTCATCTTTATTACTGTTTGAGCAATCTTGGGGTTTATTTTCAAATATTGATATAATAATAAAAGTGAGATCTTAGTTTCGGCTCTGATATAGTTATATTGTTGGGGTCTCTCAATATTTGTGTGGAGTTAATGGACAATGTTCCTTGCTGATGGTGTAAAATCACGGGTGTGAGCAGAAGACCTGAATGAGATAGTCTTACATAGAACTGAGCTGCTAGGCCCGTGTGAATCGTTGTTAGAGATGAAGTGGAATCTGGGATTAACACAACAAAAAATATAGTGGTTCACCAGTTACAAAGCTTGGCTAGTCCACCCTTTAATGGAGGTTCTTGCTCCCTTTTCATTATTGATCATTTACGTTACAGAATAACCTATCTTTTTCTTTTCTTTTGTACATCTCGTCTTTTCTCCTAGTGCCTCTCTCTCCTGTGCCTGGATGGAGGCATCGTTTAGCATATATAGATTGATTCCTGGTTCTAAGGAGTCTACTCCGAGATCCTTGCCTTGCATTCGTGGGATTTATCTTGATTTTCGAGAAAAGATCTTGGTTGGTTGAGAGTTTTGTGCCTTGATTCTTATTTTCCCTTCTCATTCTTTTTATTTTGGGGATGCACGTTGTCTATCCAGCTGTCCCCACATTATTCCCGTTATTATCCAGCTTGGATGGAGATGAGCTCTGATTCTCCGAGCTCTAACGTCTTGGCTAACCTCTTGACCTGATCTAGGGGTCCGAGCTTATTTTTAAAATTATTTTTGGTATCATCACCTGCTAAATAGGTGGAGTGATATATCTATATTTTAATTTTATGTACCAAAAGAATAATACAATAATAAATATATAGAACGGATTTCCTAATGCTTGAACCGTGATCTTGGGATTGATTTGCGTACGCAACCGTTTTAGAAACAAATAAAATGCGAGTCAATAATTAAAATTATCGCACTTTCCCACATATATTTTACAATATTTTCATCTCAATTTAATATGGTTGGTTGAGTCAAAATGTCCCATTAAAAAAGTAACTCGACCTCTTGATTGATTTTAGATTTTTTTTAAAAATAATTCCAACAAATATTTCAAGCTTATATCACATTTTTCCAATAATCAAGATTTTTATATTATTACTATTTTTGAAATATCTTGAAAATGTTATCAAACAAATTAATGTTACTTGAATTTAATTTATTAAATTAATTTCCTATACCTTGGATTAACAAAAAATCCTAATATTAGATGTAGTGTATTATTGATTTAATAATTGTAGTGAATTAAATAAATAAATTAGATTAAATAATATTATTTTATTAAAAATAATGACAGATTAACTTGGGAGAAACAATGCCACAGATTTAAGAGTAACACTATATATTCTAAATTTGTATCTCAAATGTACATTTCAAATCAATAGGAATCATTGGATGAGTGGGTCCTATCAAATTTTTTAATTGAGATCCATTGATCCAACCGTCCTTATTGATTTGAGATGCATATTTAAAATATATAGCATTACTCCAGATTTAATTATTCTCTATTATTGATTTAATTGTGTGTAATAATATTTATTAGCATCCATTAGTTATTTAATTTTTTAAGTTCAAATTATATTTTTCATTTGGGAGACAAGAGGTGCTGGATAGTACGTGTCAAAATCAGAGCCTGACTTGGGCCCACAGTCATTGACTTGCGGTGGGGGCCGGTCCCATAAAGTCGTTGACTAAGACGAAGCTTTTGGTGAGGCCGTCGTCACGGGGAAGTGCCGGGCCAATTAGGGCGGTGAATTTTTGGGAACGGGTCAATTTCACCCCTTTGACAAACCCTAGACGCAATCAATTCAATCGCCAAACCTCTTGTGGACCCCTTACTACTCTCTAGTCCCACGTCCGGTTTGTCACTTTGACGGACCACCCACGTCTCTTTTTTTTTTCAAATTAAATTACATTATATTTTTTGAAATTAAAAGTATTTAAAGTAATTCATAATTAACTATAGATATCCTTAATTAAGTTTTTATAATGTGTGGGAGGTAATTTGTTCTATTTATTTTTGTTTGAGTTTGGATACACATATCTATTTAATATTAACATTATAACTAGTAATTTAAATTACACATTTATAAAAATATAACAACGATTCAGATTAATTTGATATCATTTTCTCGGTACAACCTCAAATGTCAAACAATTTAAATAAAACACACTTCAATGTCAAACAATAATTTTACTAATTCACACCTATCTCCCTTTTCTCTCCCCTTTATCTCTCTCTTATTTTTTATTTTCACTTTAAATTTAAATTGTATAATTAAATAAAAAATAAAATATTATTTAAAATATGAATATTATACAATTAATTTTTAATTTTTGATATTGTATTTGATATTGCAGATTGTTTTTAGATGAAAGATTGTTAGTTAGTATATGTATTGTTGACGACAATTTGTAAAGAAAACTAGACCATAAGAAGTAGAAAATAAAGGGTGTAGGTATTAATTCCGGCGTCGTTGATTTATTTTTAATTAAATCGAAAAAAAAATTAATCAAAATGTGCATAAATCCATCTAAACTATTACATTAAACAAAAAAAAAGAAAAAAGGAGTAGATGCAAATTAGAGCTCTTCCCATATCAAATCCCATCATCTTCTCTTCAAACAAATCTAAAACCCCCACGCACTCCCCTCTACTTGTATTTGGTCTTCCTTTTTAAGTCTCAAAATTTTTATTGCCTAGTCCATTGCACATTTCTTTGAACTTCTCTCTCTCTCTCTCTCTCTCTCTCTCTCTCTCTCTCTCTCTCTCTCTCAAGGTATATGGCTAAAGGAAGTGGACTCTCCTTTGATTCAGATCACATCCAGTTCTTCCCACACAAACCCACAGTGATCAATTCTTTTCTAGAAGACAAAAACAACCACCATCACCACCAGTTCTACCACCACAGGTTGAAGCTTGAACCACTTATGCAAGGCACAGTCAACAACAGGTCATCATCACCACCACCCACAATTCAGTTCCCGGTGAACCTTAACTGCACCCATGATCAAGAACATCCAGGCCCGTCTGATGATAAACGGATGGTCATCGATGAGATGGTATTTTTTCCCAGTAAAAAAGATGATCATCATCACTTTAAGGCAGACACCACCATTGAAGATGAAAAAGACTGGAATACATCTGATGGATTGGATTTCAAAGTGAATGTAAGCTACCCAATTCACCATTTTATCTGATCATTCGATTCATCGTATATATGCCTTCTTCTTTTTTTGATAGTTTTATGAACTGAGTTGTATTGAATTCTTCACTGTATAGACTGGTCTGCACCTTCTCACTGCAAATACTAGTAGTGATCAGTCAATAGTGGACGATGGAGTATCACCAAACTTACATGAAAAAAGAGCAAAAAGTGAGGTAAGACCATGAATTCTCATTTAACTCCATCATGGGTTGTGTTTGTCAGACTCCTGCACTGGACCATCTTTTATGAATGTTTAGAACTAATGAATAATCTTTGATATTTGATTGTTACTGGTTTTAGCTTGCGGTTCTTCAAGCGGAGCTTAACCGATTGAACACCGAGAACCACCGTCTGAGAGAGATTCTCAATCAGGTTAACAGCAATTACAACACTCTTCAGATTCATCTGGCTACACTGATGCAGCACCATCAAGATCCCGATCCCAAACCCGAAAACACCGATCAAGAACACGATTGTAAAGTTGAAGACAGTCCACAAAAGGCTCATGGAGGACTAATGGTACCCAGACAATTCATGGATCTTAAGCACGCTTGTATCGCTGAGACAGATGAGCACTCGCTATCTTCGTCTGAGGGACGAAACCATGAGCGTTCACGATCACCGGTGAATAAAACGGATAAGGAATTTAGTATTGGAGAGAGTGGAAGAGATGGTAGCCCAGAGCAAGGCTCTCAAGGTTGGGGTCCAAACAAGGTCCCTAGATTGAACCACCCTTTGAAAAATGTTGATCAAGAAGCTACTGAGGCCACGATGAGGAAAGCCCGAGTCTCGGTTAGGGCCCGATCAGAGGCTCCCATGGTAAAACAATTGGATCGAATTGAATTGAAATTCTGTAGTTAGTTGAGCTTGGATTTGATTATATTTTAGTTGAATTAATCGAAATTTTACGGGTGTTAGATCTCTGATGGATGCCAATGGCGAAAATATGGACAGAAGATGGCGAAAGGAAACCCGTGTCCTCGAGCTTATTATCGGTGCACCATGGCCACCGGTTGTCCAGTTCGTAAACAAGTACGTATATCATTTCCTCAACTGGTTTGACTCCAGAATTCTTATAAACTCGTGAATTTAGCACAGGGTCATTGAGAACGTTTTTTATGAACCGAGATAAGAGATAAGTGGGATGAGTTAAACTAAACAGAAAATCGATTAACTTAATCAATTTCCTGCATAGCCAATGTGTGATTCTTCAAAGAAGTGGGTGCCAGATGGTTGGGTCAAATTTTGAGCAATTAATGTTATGTCGTCTATCCAGACTCGTCCTGTCTATAGTGGAAAATAACATGCAGTTTTGAAGAGATTGATTTCCGATTTCTAGAAGTAATATACCGTGTTAAATTTCTTTTTTGTGTCAAATCTACAGGTTCAAAGATGTGCCGATGATCGAACCGTCCTGATAACAACATATGAAGGCAACCACAACCACCCACTGCCTCCAGCCGCGGTGGCAATGGCATCGACAACATCATCCGCCGCACGAATGCTACTTTCAGGATCAATGCCAAGTGGGGATGGCCTAATGAACCCCAATTTCCTAGCCAGGACACTCCTACCTTGCTCATCAAACATGGCTACAATTTCTGCCTCGGCTCCATTTCCTACAGTCACATTAGACCTAACCCAAAGTCCCAACCCATTACAATTCCAAAGGCCACAAAATCAATTCCAAGTTCCTCAAATTCTTGCTGGCACACCAGCCTCACTTCTACCTCAGATTTTTGGGCAGGCACTATATAATCAATCCAAATTTTCTGGTCTACAGATGTCCCGGGACATGGAAGCCGCCCGGTTAGGCCACCAAGCTCCACCACCACCACCACCACCAATACACCAAGCACAGCAGAATTCATTGGCTGACACTGTCACTGCCCTCACCGCCGATCCGAATTTTACTGCAGCTCTAGCAGCAGCCATAACTTCACTCATTGGCAATTCTCAACCAAACAATTGTGCTAAAAGTAATACCAATGTCACAACCACCACCAGCAACAACAATGGCAGCATAACTACTAGCAACAACAATAGCCATGGCAACAATAAAGTCCGAAATCTGATTTTTCCAGGTAATTGAAAGTGAATCTAAAAAGCGTATCTAGCGCACAAGACTCCCGTTATTGCAAGGTCTACAAGTAGATAGACTATTTCTACGAATTGAAAGTAAATTTGATTTCTGGTATTTTTATTGGGTAAATTTTGGGTTTTTCTCTTTCCCTTTTTGTTTTCATTGGGAGGTTGGAAAAAGAGAGATTATACATGTTCATATTTGGGGTAGTGGGAGTTGGGTTAAACATAGTTTTTTTCTTTCTTTCTTTGTTTTTTCATTTTTTTCTTGTTTGAATAATATGAAAATGTGAACCCTGTACACATGATGCAAATGTAAAACAAAAGAAATGCATATTATATTGTTCTTTTCTTCGGATATGGAAATTTAAGGGAAAGTGTTCTTGTCAATGTTCTTCGTATTTTTTTTCTCTGCATAAAGCCAAAAGAGAGGAAGAAAGAAACACAGCTAGAGAGAAAAAAAATGAAGGAACGGTTGATATATTCTTTTCTTGGAGTTGCTTGTAGTTGGTGGTAGTCTCGAAGTTCCCATCCATATGGCAGTCAATAGAGGAGTCAATAAATCCGTCTCAAAGGTGTTAGAAATTAGAGTAATTCCTTTGACAAGGAACAAAGAGAGAGAGATTTTGGTTGCTTGTCTCAATTGAGTTTGTCTTTAGCCTTTTGGCCCACTATGACAATGGTGAGGAGATAGGGAGATATCCACATATTACGGCCTTTGATGTTGAATCAATTCAATGCAAGTTGATTGTTTGATACTCTGGCCAATGCAAGACATCTTTCAAGGTACTTTATCTTGTATTCTTTTATTGTTTAAATCAAAACTGTTATAACACGGCATTATATATAGAGACTAACAAGTCGATCGATTTTAAATCAAAATATCGATCTATACGTCACGATCTAGAGTTTAATGCTTGTCCTGATCATATATTTCTATCCAAACCCAAGTGCGTCAAGGGATTAGGCAGGACCAAGACCCATAGATACAGGTAAGAATGGGATTAGGAGTTACATTGGTCCCCCCATTTAGTATTCTCGAGTTTTTTTGGCAGGACCAAGATACTTTCAATAGGCTTAGATGTAGTGTGGAAATTTGATGTCATAAGGGGCAAGTCAGTATAGTGTACCCATCAATCCTCTTGCCTGGACTCTTCTTCCCTTTCTAGACTTAATTAGGCTTGATTGAATTAGATAAGAAATTAACCAATACATATGAAGGTCTGATTCGGATAATGTAAAAATTTATCATTTAATGTTAAAATTTCATCGTTTAAAAGTCTACCACCACCAAAACAGCGTCCATCAATTGGTGGGCGTATAAGTGTCAGAAAAAAACTTTTATGATGAAATTAAACTTTCGTCATTACTACTAACTTTTTTGTAATAATAACAGTCACTACAAAAAAATTGACATTCAATGGCGAATTTTTTTTTTTTTTGTACTAGTACCGCTATCAAATTGATTATATTTCACTTCCATCAAATTTTGCCAAAATGAAAGCATGATAGAAGAAATTTGTTAGAGTAATTCTAATGGAAGGGTTCCAATACCTCCCAAAATTGAGTAAGACTCTCCTAGATTAATCCTATACACATGATTTTGCGCTTGATTATATGCACCTTAAGTTTATTTTAATAATAACAGTTTCAAAAAATACATGATTGAAAAGGTCCATTACCAACAAAAAAGAAAAAAAAAAGGGTGCAAAGTTCTACAAATGAAGAGAGGAGAGATGAATCTTGGTCAAACTTTCATGGGTATAGTACCATTAACCCTAAACAGAAAGAAAAAAGTAGGCATGAATAAACCCAAATTTGGGATATAAAAGCTAGAATGTTGCAAATGTGGAGGGAAACTCTCTG